>JAVDBV010047969.1:0-22896 GCA_032619315.1 Piper longum
CCCTGCCACGGATGCCCCTCCTCCCTGTTCCTCCACGACCCTGCCGCCCTGCCCCGACTATGGTCAGGTCGACTATGGCCACGGCATGACTGAGGTGTCCGCTGCGGGGTCGAGGGGGAACGGGGAGGAGGGGCATCCGTAATGGGGGACGGGGGATCGGGTGCGGCCACAGTGGGATCTTTGGCCGGGAACTCTCTTTGGGCGGTGGGCTGCCACCGACCACCCTTTCATGCCATTTTCCGGCATCCTCCGGTGAAGCCGACTATCCCAAAAGCTTCATCTTGCCGAGATCTCCATTTTGAGACCACCTACGACTACCATCGTGGCCGGGATTGCCACCAGCAATGTCACTGCACACGCAACAACTTCTCCCTCGTTCCTGCTTTTTTTTTTTGCAAGCCAGTGGCCGGACTCCGATCGTCAGCACTAACACCTGCACCTTGATGTCCTCTATCGATCCTGACCGGCAGAGGGATCAAGACTTTACCATTTTACCCTTGGTTAGGCTGCTAACATATGGTTAGATTTCCACCATCTTATATTATTATAAACCCAAAATTATTATATGGGTTAAAAATGAAGTTATTTAAAATATTTTATCACTCACAAAATGTGAAATGTTCCAACTATCCAAATTATAGTAATCTAATATTAAAAATTTAGAAATAAGTAAACAAATAATCTAAATTAAGTAACTTTCATCAAATTGATACTTTGATAATTAAAAGTTTTAAGATTAATATTGGGGTAAATTGAGTTTTATAGTTATATATATAAAATAATAAAATAATATTTTGTTAAATCAATAAATCAATTATAGTCGAGTCTTCCACTACTTCCAATTATATTTAAAGTTGGTTAGTTTATACTAATCGATTTTTTCACCGTTTTTTTATATGACAAATAAGTTTTACTATTCTTGTTCTATTTAATTCGTAACGACTAATAAGTCGACAAATAGCCTTAGACATGGATGGAATTTCCTTACTCAACCCGGTACTATCCATCCATTAATTTCCTTACTAAACCCGGTATTATCCATTCATTAATTATAATCGACCAAATCTAAAAGATGATGCAAGAGACGTCTTCTTATCTATAAACCTTCCGTGCTCAAAGCCTAAAGCCCATAATTGTCTATCAACTTGACGCAAAAAGATTGCTGAGCAAGAGAAAATGGCATTGACAATTTCCATTTCCATGAACTCAATAACTCCACGGAATTGTCATGTTGTACTCGTACTTCACACTTTAAGCTAACCACTTGCTTAAAAAACAAAATTCCGACCACTTGTAAAGTAATAGGTCTGGATTCCAAGAACGTCATCTCCATTCTTTCAAAATAAAGGCGGCGGGGAAATTCCCAGAAACGAAGTTTATCAGATACCTATGTCACTGGGGAAAAAAATGTTCTACAAACAAGATAAGCAACATGTATGCCAAGACATACACGAAGAACAAAGCACTGAGCATATAAATTACTACATCAGAGGGATCATGGATGCAGCCTCTCAAGTCCCACTGGACAACAATTGATTGTAAATTGGAATCAATTTGTACAAGTATATCTGCAAAATAAACAAGTAAACACAATACACAGGAAAAAAATGCAATATGCACAATGCCCTTCTATTTTTATTTAATTTTCACTCGTAAGAGCAGTCTGCATTGCCCGAGCCACCACTTGAACTCGTTAATTAGCTGCATTTGATCAATGTCAAACGAAATGCCATGCAAGCTAGCTAATCCATCATCACATCATCGTCATCACTGTCATCTTCCAATTCAAGTAAAAACTGTTCAAGTTCATCCACCTCATGTTCCTTTCTACAAAAGCCATCTGATGTGTCCCAGTACCTAGTTTCCAATTCTTCCCCACGGCATGCCAAGTGCAGGAAAGGCCTATTTTTAGACAAACCATCAACTAGAAGATCCCTGTGCACACCACCAGTTAATCCCAACCATCTCAATCTAGGAAAATATGGTCTTTTTAGCCAACGATAAGCAAGAGCTGTGATTTTACCACTTTCATAAATATCAAGAACCTTCAAACTGCTACTGCATCGCCCACCTTCCATCTGCATTGATGCTAGTGCCATGACTGCAGAGTCTCCAATATTGGGACACTCCCTCAATCGAAGTTCTACTATCATTGCGCCACTTCTTGCGAGCAGAAGAATTGCATTATCAGTGAGGTTAGAAAGATTAGAAAGATCGAGAAATTTTAAACTATTACTTAGAGAGCTTCCAGATATGGCAGAAACACACTCATCTGTTAGCCTATCACAACCTCTAAGCGATATACTGGTCAGAGAAGTCAAACCCTGTTTGAAAAACGAAAACCCCATATCAGTGATATCAGTTCCATCCAATAATAGAACTTGCAGCCTAAGAAGTTCAGCAATAGCTCTCATGGCACCATCACCAAGATTTCGACAATTTCTCAGGTCCAAAACTATAAGATCTCTATTTGAAACCAAGCCCAGTATAGCCTGATTGGTCAAGAGATGACACCAGCCTAAGCCTACATGTGTCAAAGAAAGAGATGTGGCAGAAATGTCATGAAACACAAAGTTCGTCAATTGTGTCCCATGACATACCCTCAGCTTGTGTAGGTTAGAGCAAGAATGCAAGATGCCTCTAATACCAGCATCGGTAACACGGCAGAAGCCTGCAAGGCAGATGCTTTCCAAGTTGGCACACCTATCGGTCATTAGAAAAACACCCAGGTCATTAACCCGCTTAAAGTAAGTCAGCATGAACTCTTGGCTCCTAACAAGTGACAGGTGTTTTAACCTTCCCTCTGGATTTATCTGCTCAAGACCAGAGTTCGTGAGGTCAATTGCAATCCCTGGTTCCATTACGGGAGCATCCTGCAAGTCTAGATGTGTGAGTGACACAAGACCATTTGAAACTGTGGTAACCAAAGCATCAGAAATGTAATCTACAGAAAGGCACAATTTCTGAAGATTTGGAAAGAGTAGAAGCTGTGACTGATATGCTGGGCGGTCCACTGCTTTTGATCGAATTACTTCAGCCATCATAACCGATGGAATGAAACCAATTTCAAGAGCTTGGAGGTTCACAGAAGCATGGACCCAAACATGAGTAAAGCTGTGGCGGTTGAACATGGAGACATCAAAGAATAGGCCCAGAGACTAGAAAACATATTAAAAGAGAACATCAGTAAAATAACTCTACCACACATAACATAAAAACAGATAAGTTAAAACTACATCTACGAATGAAAAAAAAAATCAACACCAAAAGTAACTAAATGTAGAATGGTTTCAAAACTCTCGTCACCAACTTCTATCTATCTTGCAATGCCTTTCTCAATTAACTGACAATTCCTGTCAAGGTATAGCACTAACGCAATTCCACAGCGCTCATCACATTTCTTTTAGATACAAAAATACATATTACCCTTTTAGAACCTAAATCTCATCATGAAAAGCTAAAGAAATTTCTCCAAGGACTCTTAAAGAGAGAGACTCAGTCAAGGTCTGGAAATAAACTGCACTTCAGACACCACAACAACACTTTTTTTAACTTTTCTTCTGGGAAAATCATACAAATGGATCATAATGCCCACACAATTCTATAGGCCACCCAATGTCTCCCTACTTATGGAAAGCTATTTTAACTAGACAACAGGAGCAAAACAAGAAAAAAAAAACAAATGCCTCTCTCTTGTTTTATAAAAATAATAACGAAGAAAGTATTTTGGCAGTATGGTGGTCTTATCATAAACAAACTGACATAAAACTAAATAGATAAACCAATCTTACTTCCAATTTAGAGCAACCACAAAGTAGGCCTGATAGGTCCTGAATATCAATTTCATGAATTCCATGTTCACTCCCCATGGAGAGAAATCTGGTAGGAAAAACAAAAAGACCATACCAGAGAAGATTAAAGAATGAGTTCCCCCTTGAAAATTGTACAAAAGACACATAATCCACATGTACACGCAACAAATACTGACACAGAACAGTATATGCATCAAAAATTACATCACTACAACCAAAGTCATTGCCACTTGAACTTTGCATGCAAAAAGGACTTAAGAGATTCTTATTTTATGGTCTTCAAATAGCTAATTCTGTTAGTCTCGCAACTTATAATTAGCAAGGCCAAGGATAATACGAGTTTACAAATTTTCATTGCCCCTCCTTATAGAACTTTTATTTCATTTTACTTTGATAATAAATCCATGTCCAATAGAAAACTTTTCAATCCTACCAAATTATGAGAGTTGTGCCTTCCAAGATAATAACGCGAAAGTTAGATTTGAATTTTGAAAACAAAGGAAGAAGGGCTTAGTCGGACAGTTATCATATTAGGATTCAGTTCCTAATTCAACCGCATAAAACCTTTCTGAAATTTATGCACTAGATAAGACCGTAAGCAGGAAAAAATAAAAAATAAAAAAACCTCTTGTTTTGAATAATTAACGGAGCGACATACAACTAATTGCAGAAAGATCTTTTGAGTCAATACGATTGACCAAATTTTGAAATGAGCAAATAGTAGACCTCAATTCCCTGCATTGCCTTCCTAATTCTGAAAGCAATTTTCCGCTGAAATTTTTACAGTTTTGGAGTCGGATCTCATGCAGACAAGGATTCAGTAAAAGAGAGATGGAAGAATCATCAAGCTGGCTGCAATCAATTTTTAGGCTCCGAAGGTGGGGATTTGGCGGCAGAAGAGGATACAACAAGTCAACAGTTGGCGAGATTCCCTGCATAAAAAGCTCACAAAAATGATAACAATTCATCGCCAAATAAATTCCATCCACAACCAAAATCCAATACAAAACCATAAATATGCTCCACCAATTTACTTGAAACAGGCAACACATTTTCTGAATGAATGACCAATTTTTCCGAATGAATGTTCAAGTGTACGACAGCAATGATGTTTATATCGACAACAATCCAGAAAAAGATAAACCACAGCTAAACAAATGTGAATGAACAGGCCACTGACCAGGATGCAACATATTCATTATCAACGACCTTGAACATGTATAAGTATACCCAGCAAATTAATACCTCTCTTTCAACATAAAAAAAAGTCACAAAATTTCCCACCTAGTGTAAAACAAATGAGCCAATCAAGTCAGGCTAACCATGAAATCAATCACCATCTTATAAAACATAACCCGATCTACAAGCCAAGGCGACGTACATGAAGATGGAAGTCGGGGAGGAAGGAGAAGATCTGGGAGACAGCAGTCCGGAGTGATGTGGACGTGGAAGCCACGGAGCAGAGGGAGGAGACGTCGAGCTTCGTCAAGATGATGGCGATCAAAGCCGACGGCAGCTGCTCCAAACCCACCCCATCGCCCGTCTCCGCCATATCTAGCTCTGCCGTTAACAAAGCTTGCGCCTTTCTCCACCGTCGCCCAGATTTCGCCGCCGGCAACCAGACAGGGGATCTGGGCACGCTCTCCACGTTGACCATCTTAGTTTGGAGGTAAATCACAGTCGTTAGAAAAACGCGACATGGCCGTACATTCCGTACGTACGCACGACACGTTCGATACGCCTTTTAAATAACTTTTTCCATCTTTTTCGACCATTCTAATAATTTATAAAATTAAAATATTCATATCCTTCAAAATTTAATTAATTGTATCATCTATTATTCTTTTCAATGGTCTCACCCTTTATGATTATTGTACACTTTATTACTTTTTTTATTATAGTATATTAAAAAAATTACGAAAAAAAGGATATTATTATTTATAATTTATAATTTTAGGAGACTATTATCCATATTCACGATTTTAATGTAAAAAATTTCAAAAAATGCAACTTTATCCTTAATCCTCAATTTTAATTTGTTTTTGAGACCCATTGAAAATCACTTTGATCCAAATTTGAAGGTAGACTTGTTATTTTCAAATTTATTGCTTTTAATTGTAATTATAGACAATAATAGTCTCTTAAAATCGTAATTTTTGGATAATAACATCCTATATTTGTAAATTTTTCTATACTAAATGTAGTTTTTAATAATTGCACCCTTTTTTATCTATTTTTTAACCAAAGGCACATTTATATATTGACGGTTTTTTTTCCTCCACTCATCGTCCTCATCTCTTCTTTCCCCTCTTTTATTTTCCCATCCTTTCCTTACACATCTGATTTCTTAGGCGGCGCCAGCGTGCTTCCATTTGCACACTCACCTCCGTGTGCAACCACTGCAGAAATCAAGAGGGATGATTAAA
The DNA here is from genome assembly GCA_032619315.1 of Piper longum. NCBI lineage: Eukaryota > Viridiplantae > Streptophyta > Magnoliopsida > Piperales > Piperaceae > Piper > Piper longum. Next base: position 6,239 of record JAVDBV010047969.1, read on the forward strand.
TCACGAAACCTTGTGGTCTCTGATATGTTGCAGTAGATTCAGGTTATGAAGGTCTCTTGAAGGCTCTCCACTGTGGAATTGTTTGGTGCATTTGACTGGCAGAAATGGGTTTACCTATCAGTCAAATTTCACGTTATGTATTTTTTCTGAGATTGGCTGAGTGTTTCTGAGATTGGTTGAATGTTATACATTAACAAAGCTTTCGAATATATTAAGCATGGGAATAGAGCATGAACAACTATTTAGTAAAGGGATTTACATTTTTATAGAACATTTGCATAGTAGACATGCTAAGCTCCAGATGAAATATTCGACTAGTGATGTGTTTAGCGAATAATTTTTTACTTGTTAAATGATCTTACTTTCCTTAATATATATTTGCTAATAAGTAGTAGTTCCAACTGCATTGCAGAAGGGGCAATGTTGCGGAGTGTCTCATGTGGTGTAATATTTTGTAAGAGCCAAGAGGGTTGAGTCACAATGCAACTTGAATTGGTGTAATATTTATAAATATTTGTCTTTATTATTGATTTGGTTGTACTGATTTTTTAATTTGTTCTTGATAGGAAACATATCAAGTCTTACTTTTTGTAATTTTGTGGTTGTATGTAATAAAAATTATATTTTTTTACGTGTTAGTTGATTAAGAATAAAATATGCAAACCAGTGTCAAATATTTAATGAAAATGAAAGGCTTTTTACTTATATAGAACTATTCTTCTCCCTGAGAAATTCCATTATGTGTAGCTCAATAAGGTAACGAAAAATGGCATTTGTTTAATTTTTTTGGGCCTTTTGTTCTTTTTTTTAAATAAAGTATCATTTATTACAAATTTATACAATATCTTTATCATGTTTATGGTGTAAAATTTTTTGGACCTTTTTTTCAAATCATATAATTGTTTTTATCATAAAAATAATATTTAAATACTATTTAAATATGACATGCGCCGTCACGTAGGTCACTACCTATTATTTTCTAAAGACGATTAAATCTACCAACTCCATATTTCTTTCAATCATATTTAGGGGAGTTTTATCATTCTTTTATAATTTATAGTGAAAAAATAAAAAATAAATAATAGCCATCCTCCTTCATTTTTTTTTTGTTTTCTTTATTTTTACTTCCCTCTTATCAATCCTTTTACCACATATATTTACAATTTTCTTTTAATGTTAGGCATTTAAATTAAAAAATATGCTACTTTTTTACTTTGTCATGGATATATTATATCAGTACAACAAAAAAAAATAGCGATATGAACCAACTGTCTAAAGCCACGTCGAAAAGAAGTTAACGGAGGAGGTTAGAGTTAGGGCCAGGGGTGTAACCGATACTTTTATAAAAACAGGGGGTGTAATCGGTAAAAACAGGTGTATGTGATTTTTTCTTAAAAAAAATCTTGCTAGATAATGGTGGTACATTAGAAGAAGAAGAGGCCAAATTTAAGCACTTCGATGTATACTAAATCAGCCCTAATTGGTCAAATTAATCCACAACAAACTCAAATCCAAATTCGAGTCCATATTAAGTATACCCGATCTCTAAGCCTTGAATCGATTATTTAGATCATACGGTCTTTCAAACATGAAAAAATTTATAGTTCAAAAGTTAAAAATGCGTCAAGTATCTTTTTTAATAAAGAACATTTAGCATTTAGTTAATAAAACATATAACCACCCATTTAGATCACATGGTCATCAATTTTTTCAAATTGATCAAATATCCCCATCATCTAACCATCGTGAAATTTGAGGGCTCTATTTAACTTTAGTGGATACAAGAGTATATATACTAGCTAATTATAAATTTTTAAATAACCACTCATTAATTCTATTTTTTTTAATAACCACTTATTAATTATAAATTATGAAAATATTTTATAAGAAAAAAGGGTACTTGATATATTTTAATTTCCTGAGCACCACCCGCTATCCAACTACTAATAACAAGATCGAATCTTGGGATCCGCCGGACCGACAATAAGATCCGACTACCGAACCGCTTTGATGCTTAAAGAGCAAGCATCGCATTCCGGCGCGCAAGCTCCGCTTTCTACTCGCCGGCGACGACCGGAGATAAAAAAAAACTTTCTTTTTACACTTTTCCTTCGTTGACACTCCTCTCCAATCATCGTCGCCGGCGAGATTCCGATCAGCGACCGATTAAGGCGAAAAGGAGGAACCCCGAATTTCGATCCGAAGAGTCTCGAGAGGTGGGGGGGTGGGGAAATGGGGGATCATTTGGCTAGGGGAGAAGAGTTGGAGAAGAAGGGCGAGAAGAAATTGAGCGGCTGGGCATTTTTTGGCAACAAGCATGAGGACGCTGCGGATTTGTTCGATAAGGCCGCAAACTGCTACAAGCTTGCCAAATCCTGTACCGACTCATTGTTTACTTTTTTTCATCTCTTCATATTTTAGCTGTTTTTGTCTGTCACCCGATATCATGTGGATATATTTTTTCAATCTGAACTACGATGACCTGCGGGTGGTTTAGATTCTATAGTCTCAGACATTGATTTCATGGCTGATTCTGGATTAGGCATTTCATTGTTTAATTCCTAGATAATTGTAATCATTATCCTTGTACCAAGTTCGTTATCTTGGTGGTGCGTATCTCTCCTCGTAAAATCATGTCCTGTGGTCGGGTTTGTGCTCTTCTTCAATTGCGTTCTGGAGGGACTGATGGTCATCTTAGTGTAGTAAACTGCAAGTTTTTTATTTTTTTATTTTCAAACTCGACTGCAAGTTCTGTTACGTATTTTTTAAAATTTATTGGGTTTGTTTGCTTTTGTTATATTATTTGATGTGAACTTAATTATTTAACCTTATATATGGTCCACCATGGGATGAATTAGAGTGAATAGAGATGTAACACCCCGATCATTTGGGATCTGGTGGGCGGATGATGATGACGCTTATATTTCTCATGAAACGAGGAGAGAAATGTCCTATAGAATTTTTTTGTTTGTGGCGTGTTCTTTGGGAACTAATGGTGTCTTCGGAATGTTGTTGTATAATGGTTTACTTTCGTCGTTTTCACTAGGGGATAAAGCAGGAGCTGTGTACGCCAAACTGGCTAATTGCCATTTGAAGGTTGTGGCTTGATTTATGTGCATCTCTTAAAAATGTAAAATCTGATGTTGTTTGCTATTGTATATCTTAAAGTCAGAGAGCAAGCACGAGGCTGCATCAGCTTATGTAAATGCGGCAAACTGTTATAAAAAAATTTCATCCCAAGGTAATTAGAGAGTATTCGTTTTATGCTGATTTATATGTGCATATCGGTTTGTTTGTTAGAAATATCAGCAATGTTTTGTCTTTTTACATTGCAGAGGCTATATCATGTTTGAACAAAGCTGTGGATTTTTTCTTGGAGATAGGCAGGTTGAACATGGCTGCTAGATACTGCAAGGTTTGTGATTTCTCTTCACTGCAAAAATAGTGTTTCCTTTTGACATGTAGTGGAATAGAAATAAAGGGCAATTAATAAATGAGGGAGCAATTTGGTCCTTATACAGGAGATAGGCGAGCTGTATGAGCAGGAGGAGAATGTTGAACAGGCCATTATTTTTCAAGAAAGGGCTGCTGATCTTTTTCAGAGTGAGGAAGGAACCACTTCTGCCAACCAGTGCAAGCAGAAAGTTGCTCAGTTTGCCGCTCAACTTGAACAGTAAGGATTTCTTATTAAATAGTACATTTGTCTTGTAATTTCAGCATTAAATGCTGCTGCATAGACTAAACTTTTTTTTTCAGATATCCCAAGGCAACAGAGATTTTCGAAGAAATTGCAAAGCATTATATGAATAACAATCTTCTCAAGTACAGTGTGAAAGGAATACTTCTAAATGCTGGGCTTTGCCAAATTTGCAGAGGTGATGTTGTGGCCATAACAAATACAATAGAGCGGTATCAGGTAATTTGGATAGTAAGCAGTATAAGCTTGAGGCTTTGTTTAGTGAAAAATTCACTGATCCTTCGGCATTACTGCAGGATCTCGATCCAACCTTTTCAGGCACACGAGAGTTTAAGTTTCTATCTGTAAGTTGCACCTCATTATTACTTCCAGCAAAGAGTATCTTTTAGTTTGCCAGTTTGCAAGTTTTTGTTTTCACCCTTTTTTTAAGGGTCATTCATTATTATTTGCATGTTTCCTAGGACTTAGCGGCTGCAATTGATGAGGAAGATGTCACAAAGTTTACTGTTATCGTGAAAGAGTTTGACAGCATGACTAGGCTGGTATTTGCTCTAAGCTTTGGCTGAACTGAAATGTAAAATTGAACCTTTTGTTTGTGAAGAAGTTTTAACATGACAATGTTAACTGCGAGAACTGAAGGTTATTATCGAATTTCTTAGGGAAAGTTGGAAGTTAAGTATGCTTATTTTGCCTAAATTTTTAAAGAAGAGTGAAAAAGTTGCTAGCATCAGTATAGTTCTCTCCCTGTGTGCCTGCTAATTCTTTGTGTGGTCAAGTGGTTAACATTTCTGGTTGACCTTCATAAATCTGCTGTGTTCATTAACAGGATCCCTGGAAAACCATGCTGTTGCTGAGAGCGAAATACAATTTGAAAGAGAAAGAACAGGAAGATGACGATCTTACATGAGAATTTCTACCTTGTTCTCTTGCATACATGGTGGAGTGTGATTGTGTGCTATGTGGTGAGACTGCTGCGATATAGAATTTGTTTTATGGTGAGACTGCTGCGATATAGAGTTTGTTTTATTTTGAGTCGAGTTTTTTTATGTAAAGTGTTGATACAATGAGCCGATTCTTTTCTGTTTTTTCATGAAAAGTTTGTCCTAGTAAAAAATGATTCGTCTGGCTTCATTCTGAATATGATTTATCTAAACTTACATTTCTTGAACAAAATCACTGATAATGCCTTTGTTTTTCTAATGCGTCAGTTTTTCAAGTTTGCATAATTGATTGCGTGGGGTTCTAATCTAAGAAACGTGTGGACTTGGGAAGGGCGGTGCAATATGGGCACAAGTTTGCAAAATGTGGCTTGTAAAAAAAAATGTCCTGACATTGTAAACTGGCCCAACGTTGTCTTCCCTGTAAATAGAATAATAATCTGCTTGGTACATGGTCCGCTATTGGGATTCCTTACATAAATTTCGAAGTAAATCACATTGGTTAGATGTTTATTTTGTGTTCAATCATAAATTAAAGCATACACTGCTATTTTTTATTATATATAAAGTGGATTTTCTACTTAAGAAAATTTTCGTCGGATTTAATTGAATAGGTTTTCTCAAAAACCTTGAAATGAAAATTTCGATGGGTCCAGGTTGACATGAATCATGATACATTTAAAATTAAAATAATATTATGATAAATGTACGCAGAAAAAAAAAACCAGCGGGTGAGTTAACTTGGTATAAAGTTTTTTTTTTTCTGAAAAAAAAAACTTGGTGTAAAGTTGAAGAAAATAACAGCCCAACAAGAATCAGCCCTTGATTTTCATGTTTCTCATAATAATAGCGTTTAAAATTTTTAAATAAATAAAATGAGACAGAGTTTTGTAAGCATAGTAGTTGTTTTACGTAGCAATTTATGTAATCTTTTTGTGAACTCAATTAAATTGGCAATGGACCATTTTATCAATTTCAGTGATTTAAGTCACAAAATTTTTTGAACTATTTTATAGAATCAAGCTCAATCAACTGAATCAAACTAATTCAAGCTGATTGCGCAGCATCTACTTATAATTTAGCTGTTTTGGAAGACATGTCCCCAGAGATACACTTAGGTTAGACATAATTCAAATGTTCCTAAACTCGGAACCGATCTAAAATTTTAATGTAGACTCTGTATCCTATTTATTTTCATTGTTAAGTAGGTTTCCAGAGCCTTTTATTATAACCAATCTGAATAAAAAATAAATTATGATACAATCATAGACTCGTAACACCTAAAACGCGAATTAATCAAATCAAATCATCTACAGCACGAGACCAAGCCCGTTCCAAATAAGTTTGTGTCCCGGACAGATAGACCTCGAAAAGGATGTCGACTGATGACCTTTCCCAACCACATCCGGATGAATTAAATAGTATAAAAATCGATAAATTTATTCTTACGAAAAAAATCAGCTATTTATCCAAGTTGACTTTAAATATATATGCTAATGGTAGAAGGCTGTATCATTAATGATTTACCGATTGAATTAAATATTATTTTATTATTGTATATATGACTAAAAACTCTTTTTTACCTCAATTTTGAATATTTTAATTATTGAAATATCATTTTGATGAATTTATTTAATTAAGATTATTTATTTAGTTATTACTAATTTGTAATGCTTATTTGTAATAGTTGTTAAGTTTATTCCATATCGATTGTGGATATTATTGGAAACTTATATATAAGTTAATGAGAAAGACTTATTTTTTAAGCTAGTTTTTTTAATTAAGAGAGGCCCGTGACATATATTGCAAGTTTTATTTTGTTGTTTAATACTTCTTTTAGGGGCCCAAAGGGCCCAACAATCATGTTGGAGTTTGGATGGCGGCTATAAAGGCCCAATAATAGTATCAGAACCAAGTTTAAACTAGGTTTAGATTGTGGATGTCTCCTTCATGGGTTTAAGTGAGTTTTTCAGGTGATGAAAAATAGGTGTTGTCTAATAAAAAGCGTGAGATTGTCAAATACCATTTAATGAAAAATGTGAGATTGCCAAACAATGATGATTGTTTCGGGTCATGCCCGATGTGTGAAGGGGAGTTATTGGGTTTATCCCACATTAATCGTGGATGTTATTGGTAACTTATATATAGGTTAATAAGAAAACCTTATTCATTGAGCTAGCTTTTACATTAAGAGAGACTTGTAATACCTATTACAAGGTTCATTTGATTGTTTAAAATTCTTTTTTTGGGTTCAAAGAGCCAAATAGTCGTGTTGGAGTTTGGGTGGGGGCCGTAAAGGCCCAACAATATTTTGGGTGGTTGAAATATTTAATATTTTGTGAGTGGGAAATTATTTAAATAATTGTAATTTTAACTAACTTAATATTATTGGTTTTATGATATATAATGCAATGAAAATTTAATTATATATTAACTATTTAATGGACGATAAACTAATAAAAAATTAATTATAAAATAAAATTTTATAACTTAATTAATGATAACTATAGTAAAAAGTTTCTAAATAGTAAAACTTTATAGCATTTTTATCTAAGCCTCTTTACCTAAAATGTTTTACCCATTAATTTATTTAATGTGGGACATATGCTCTAATAGTTGGATGATGGTTGACTTTGATCATTTTTTGATTGATAGAGTCGGGACAAATCACTCATCCTCTTTGGAGGGAGGGATCATTTGAAGGGAGCTCATAAAAAATTTCCCTTTTTTTTCATTACAATTAGGGTATAAAGCAGGAGCTGTGTATACCAAAGTGGCTAACTGCCATTTGCAGGTTGTTGCTTGCTTTGTGCAAATCCCTAAACACATTGTCCGATTGCGGGTACCAGTTAAAAATGATGTTGTTTGCTATTGTATATATAGAAGTCAGAGAGCATTTACAATGCTGCCTCAGCCTATGTAGATGCTGCAATTTGTTACAAAAAGATTTCATTCCAAGGTAATCAAAAAAAATTTTCTTTTTTTTTTGACTCGTGCGGATATCGGTTTGTTAGAAGTGTAAGTAATGTTTTTTTCGTTTACCTTGCAGCGGCTGTATCATGCTTGAACAAGGCTGTCGATTTTTTCTTGGAGATAAGCAGGTTGAACACTGCATGGTTTGTGATATCTCTTCAGTGCAAAAATAGTGTTTCCTTTTGACGTGTAGTACTGGAATAGAAAAAAAAACACTATTTATGAATGAGGGAGCAATTTGGTGTTTATACAGGAGATAGGCGAGCTGTATGAGCAGGAGGAAAATCTTGAGCAGGCCATTGTTTTCCAAGAAAGTGTTGCTGATCTTTATCAGAGTGAGGACAGAACCGCTTCGGCTAACCAGTGCAAGCAGATCGTTGCTCAGTTTGCTGCTCAGCTCAAATAGTATGTTTGTCTTGTAATACTAGCATCCAATGGTGTTGCGTCGACAAAAGAGCTTTTTTTTTACAGATATTCGAAGGCAGCAGAGATTTTTGAAGAAATTGCAAAGCATTATATAAATAACAATCCTCTCAAGTACGATGCGAAAGGAATACTTCTAAATGCTGGGCTTTGCCAACTTTGCAGAGGGGACGTTGTGGCCACAACAAACACATTAGAGCGGCATCAGGTGATTTAGATCGTAAGCATTATAACCTTAAAGTCTTTGTTTAGTGAACTTACTAAATCAACTCTTGTGCGTTACTACAGGATATTGATCCAATTTTTCAGGCACGCAAGAGTTTAATTTCTTATATGTAAGTTGCTATTCATTATTCCTTCAAGTTAATAGCAAGTTTTACCTTGCCAGTTTAAAATATTTCGTGTGTCACCTTTTTCTTAGGGATCGTTCGTTTTTATTTGCATGTTTGCTAGGACTTGGCAGCTGCAATTGACGAGGAAGATGTCACAAAGTTCAGTCATGTCGTGAAGGAGTTTGATAGCAAGACTAGGCTGGTATATGCTGTGCTCTGAACTGTGGCTAAAAGGTAAACTTCGTGTTGAACCCTGTGTTTGTGAAAAAGACTTAAGCTGATCTAATTTAACTAAGAAGTTAATTAGGGTTCTCATGGAATTGGGTTAGGAAGTACTTGGAAGTTAAGTATAATTACTTTGATTTAACTTATGAGCTAAAAGCTGCCAGAATGATTTTGATATGTATATTGAGATAAAAATGAATCTTTCTTGTAAGTTTAAGCTATATAATGTTCTGGATGGAAAATAACATTCAGTATTTTTTATCTGCATAAGTGTGGTATTGATGGATCCGTAATTTCTATTTTTAGTTTGACGGGTGCTAATGTCTTAATATCAAACATTTTGGATATGAAGTTACAAATTCTTAATATGATAAGTGTGGTGGAGGGTTTTATATGTGGACATGCTATGACTGAAGTCTATCTCTTTTTGTATTTATTATTCTTAGTTTTTTTGTGGGCATTTCTTTGCTTAATTGTTCGCATAATTATTGATCTTTTAACGAGTGCCTATCAATTCTTTGTGTGGCATGCGTGAACATCTCAATTTTGTAGCGTTGACCTGATGCCTCCATAAACAGAACCCTTGGAAAACTACACTGTTACTGAGAGCGAAAAACACACTGAGAGAGAGAACAGGAAGAAGACGATCTTACCTGAGAATTACAAGCTTCTTCTTTGTAAGCATGATGGTCTTGATTGTCTGCTCTGTGGGGAGACTACTGAGATATACTGCGATGCAGTGAATCTATATTCTGTTTTATATAAGAGTCATATATTAGGAATATATTTTTATTTAATAATTAATTTTAGTTTTTGAAATTAATATTTTGGGTATTTTTGGAATTTTGCTAAGTTAAAATTTTATGAGTTTTTCTATAAAGTTGACTTGTCGACATTAATTTTTTAGGTGTAGGATCATGAAAATTGGTTGTTTGCCACATTAATTATTTCATCCCTGCTTAATACTTTTGCGTCATACGGGTTTTGCTTATTATAAGCTTAGAGTTTGTGGCGTATAGATTTGATACTCTGAGCTTATTATGTTTATTTTATTTTTGTCATAAGTTGGTTCCCATTAAAAAAGTTTGTCAAATATCATCCTCGACGTGATCCATGACAACTGACCGAAATTTTGTATAATACCTAGGTTTTTTCTGATGGATGCGTCATTTATTTGATTGTTTAGAGTTGTAAATAAAAAAAGTAGCTATTAACTAAAAGGATAATTAGGAGATGGTGGTGGAATTTGGATGCAATGTTTGAAAATGAGTGTCTGAGGGTTTTAGACTATTATATTATTAAAAAGGGAAAAATTAAGGGGAGTTGTACGTACCTTATATATTTTAAATGAGTTATATATTTAATTTAAACATTTTTAATGAGTCATATAAAATAATATATATACACACACACACACATATATATATATATATATATATTAAAAGGACAATGAATAACTAGGAAGTTCATAAAATTTTATCTTTTTTATATTATTATGACCTATTTATAGATTTTCAAAATATGTACTCTTTAATATATTATTTTAAATTTATTTAGTGTAATTATTTGATAATTAAGATGTGACAATTTAAAACATTAGATTAAATTAAAATTTTATACTTATCCTTATTATTTATTTTTCACTTTATCTGTATAGATTTTAAACAGTGAGGCTTACTGAATTGCTTTAAATAAAAAGTGCAGCTTATATAAGCTCTTGTAAGTCATGTATATAAGACTATAAAAATTAATGTTTTTCTCACTAATTATTCCGACAACGGGTCTTAAGTGAAATAATTGGAAAATCATATATATGAATCCTAATTTTAAGAATCGAAATTTATGGTAAAATGGTAAAATGGTGCTTAATTTATCATCTAAAGGTAATTTGTGTGGATTTTATGGGTCATTGTTATTTTTTTATTTAATATCTTGAGTACTTGTAGTTTGGGTTAGGTTTCTATATGTAGGAATTAATTTTAAATTAAAAATCGCATAAACTTTTTTTTTTTAAAAAAATCTAGAGCCGGCCACCCAGGCCCCAAGGGCAGCCGATCAAATGACTGCTTCCAGGCGCCCCTTTGTAATTTTGTTTTGTTTATTTTTTTTTTATATATTTTTATTTTATTTTAATTTTTTAAGTGAAAGTATGCCAGATAATTAGAATCTTCCCCTCTTTTTTGATAATTAGGTATGAATTTTTTAATGTTGAAAATTATTTCTTTTTTTTTGGATAAAATGCTCTTGGATTATTTTATTTTATTTATTTTAGTACAAACCAATCAATGACAGTTTTGTAATCATAATAAATATTCTGTTAAAATTATCATCCCTTTTTAGGAGAAAACTATACGCATATTACTTTAGTGCTCATCTATGATAGGTATTCATGTTGCTTTCCTTTTAAAATCCAGAACCACATTTAATTTTGACTTCTGACAATTTACGTGCTCACTCTTCTATATTATTATTTATACTTTCTACTTGTACCTAAAATTTGATGAATTTATTGTTGTAGTTTTTATCTTTCTCAAGCTATGTTATGTTAGACGTAAGAATTTGAACAAGTAAAAGAAATAAGTTCTATTATAATTATGGTTTTTTACCAAAACGAGAAGGATATTTTTTGATGCCATGTTATAGCGAGAGAATTTAAACTAATTACCAAAAAAAAATCATGCTTTGAAGTGCATCATACTTATTCTCTACCCATGTTATAAAATAAGGATACGTATTAGTTATGACAAAAAAATTTAAGTTGTGCATTAAGGAGTTTCCATTGTTAAATTAATCGTCCCCTTTGCAATATATGCATCATGCGGGTTTTACTTGTTGTAAGTGTAGAGTTTGTTTTGTTCAGGTTTGATATTACGAGCCGATTCCGTCTTATTTTTGTCATGAGTTTTCATTCTCAACATGATTCACCGGAAGCATTTCTGGAATGGATAATACCTATATTTTCTATTTCAGTTGTCACTTTTCCTGGTACTCACGTTCCTGGGGCATCACATCCCTTGTACTCAAATCAAAACAGAAGAAAGGCTAATATTGGCTGTGACGGCTGATCAAGGTCGGCCACCATGGTCTCTCAAGTGTTTGTCGACCAGCCTCTAAGTTTTCGTCAAACTTGGGTACTTAGTAGTATATGACAGCTACCCAGGCAAGAGCTCACGAGCAGATCGAAGTCATAATCCTCTACCAGCGCGCATGCACGTCCACAAAGAATATACAATATATAAAAAAGCATAAATGTACAGAGTAAGAACACTTTGACTTTGGGATGCGACGTGAAATGAAACCAACGCTGACGCCACCGAATCGTAAGATATATCAACAATGGCAGCCCCGGACTTGTTTCGGTGAGGATCACAATCAATGGAAGCCGCTGCCAAAGCCGCCTTCTCTTCCTACCTTCTCCACCTGCTCGTCTTCTTCCTTTTGCCGTCGGCAACCACCTCCTCCGACCCTCAAACCCATTTCGTGACGACCCTCTGCGGCCCATTCGCGGCCGCCGACGCCGACTCCTACTTCTCCGTCGTCAACGCCACCCTCCCCCAGCTCCGTTCGGACCTCACCGCCAATCCATACGACTACTCTGCCCAGGCCCGCTCCACCGAACCCGTCTTCCTCTTCTTCCAATGCCGCCAATACCTCTCCCCCGCCGACTGCCTCGCCTGCTACGACGCCGCCGCCGCCCTCGTCCCCCGATGCTACCCCATGAGGAGCGGCAGCCTCGTCCTGGACGGCTGCTCACTTGGCTACCAGAGCAACAGTAAAAGAGTGGAGCCGACCAGCAACTGGTCGCCGATCAGTATATGCGAGGAGAGGGTGGTGGGCGGAGACAAGGATGTGTTCGGTTCCACGGTGGAGATAGCGATGGAGGGTTTGGTCAGGGGGGTGCCCAAGAGGGAGAGGCTGTTTGGGGTGGCGGGGGAGAAGGTCGGTGGAACGTCATCCCCGTCGTCATCGTCGTCGCCGGTTGTTTATGCGGTGGGGCAGTGCGTGACGACGGAGATCGATGATTTCTGCGGGACTTGCTTGCAAACTTCGTACGAGAACTTGAAAGGGTGCCCGCCTGCGGCCGGCGGCAGATCTGCGAGTCTCGGGTGCTTCTTGAGGTACTCCGATCAACCCTTCTTCAACTCTACTCAGATTGCTCTGGTGCTGCCCGTCTCTGGTAGGCATACTCAGATTTTTTTCTTCTGAAAATGATAAACACGTGTAATTATCTGTCTTCTGACAATTTACGTATTCACATTTTTCATAATATTATTATTACTTTTATACTTCTACTTGCATTCAAACTTTTATGAATTTATTATCGTCGTCCTCTTGCTCAACCTATGCTACATTAGCCAAAAGAATTTTAAGATGCAAGTGATGCAAATTCCCTCGTGAATGAGGAAATAGGCCATTTTGACTTACTAACGGAGCCAGAGACGAACACAGTTTATTTATAAGTTAATAAAAGATGATAGCACTCATTAATTACTAAAATCTCAAAACTATTAATAAATGTATTAAATATTGGATGATTTACTTAAGTTGATTGAGTCTAGAAGCTACGTTAACCGTATTGTAAGACCTTGTTATATTTACAAAAGATTAACCATTAGAATATTGTGTACTAAGTTAGGTTTATCTTGGGTTAAGTTTTACGGTGGGGATTGACTTGTATATAAATTAATAAAAAAATCTTATGTTTTAAAATAATTTTTAGATTAATAAACGCCCATACGAGTCTTTTGGAGGCCATTGGGCATAACATACGACAAAAAATAATGATATGGAACCGATATGAAAATTGAAGGAAGCGCATTCTCTGATGCTGATAGGTAAGAATTGGACTTTGCGTATTTATTTAACAGTTCACTTTTTCTGTGCAGGTCATCACAAAAGAAAGCTGGTCATTGTGATAGCTTGCACGGGGGCGGCAACTGCTGCTTTATGTTTGATCCTTCTACTACTCTCGCTGTCAATTCGACGATCGAGAAACGCTAAACGGACTCCTGCAGGTATATCTATTCTCTGTTATATCACGAGGTCGATGCTTTGTATATTCAAGATTGAGTAGATAAATGGTGCTCGGTCAATTATTGCAGTCACTGCAGGCTTAGCCGAGATATGGGAACCAGTTCGTTTCCACTACGACGATCTAAAGCATGCCACAAAAAATTTTAGTGAAACTAATAAACTGGGACAAGGAGGATTTTCTATTGTTTACAAGGTAAGACTGGTTGGTATTAAACCACTCTGTAATTGTCTTTAAAAATAATTAGGCGAATGAAAATGCACTGTTGTGCCCCCCTGTGTTTATCAATTTTTCTGGTAGTAGGGCGTACTAGAAAGCGGGCTAGGTGTGGCGGTGAAGAAGTTTACAATAGGACAAATCGAGCAGAACATGTCGGGTTTCGAAAATGAGCTTGTCCTTTTGAGCAATACTCGTCATCGGAATCTCGTCACTCTTCTTGGCTATTGCAGAAAAGACTCGGATCTCCTGCTGGTGTATGAACACATGGAAAAGGGCAGTCTCCATAGCATCTTATTCGGTAAGAACTTTCCGGTTTATATATAATTGCATTAACATAGATCACTGATGTCAATACTAACATGACAAATTGAATGAAATTAATAGGTGGGAGATGTGAGATTATGAGTTGGAGGCAAAGGTTTGACGTGATCATTGGTATTGCCCGTGGCCTTGCTTATTTGCACGAGGATTTCTATGTCCGCATCATTCACAGGGATATCAAGTGCGGAAATGTGCTTCTCGATGATAAACTCCAACCCAAGATCGGCGACTTTGGCCTCGCAAGGTTGTTACCGGAAGACAAAAGTCGTGTAAAGACCACACTAGCCGGAACCTTGTGAGTACTTCGAGTTTTCTGCTAAAACATGCCACCTACTCTAACAACTGTTACAAAAGAACTAATATTGGTCTGAATGGGGCAGGGGATACACAGCTCCAGAGTACTTTTTTGGGGGCCAATTGTCTGAGAAGGTTGATACATACAGCTTCGGTATAATTGTTCTGGAGATAATTAGCCGTCGCAAATGTACTGATCTAAGCTTTGAACCTTACCTTCTCGAATGGGTAAACACTATCAAATAATCCTTTTGCATCATCTACTTGTGTTTCTTGGGGAGGCTAATTTGTAATATTTTAATGGCAGGCTTGGAGGCTATATGAAAGTGATTCCTTACTAGACTTGGTTGATGAGGCATTGGAGCTGGTCAGTACTTGTGAAGCGGAGGAGTTGAAGAAGGTGATACAGATAGGCCTGATGTGCACTCAATCTTCCCATTTGAGACCAGCAATGTCGGCGGTGGTCGCGAAGCTATCGAGCGGAGGATACTCCAAATTGAAACTCCTCCGACCATCTTTCATTCATAACAAGCCAAATTCTAAAGTTGGCAACGAGTCGCCATTTCCTCCGGATTCTAGCATTAACGGGGCCCTAACCATGTCTCATATCACTCCCCGTTGAAACATGTAGATCAGTGGCATTGTAACCTGCAAATTTTTATTCATTTTTTATTGAAAGAACGCAACAGATATGCTGTGGTTTTGTTATGAATAATCTAGTACTTTCGAGGAGGAGACGGTACGTACGGTAAGCGATAGTTGTTTCTGAAGTTGCAGAGTATGAAATATCAGAGCGACCTCAAATACCCCGATCAACACCAACAGGAGGTAAATGCTCCATTGCAGATTACATAGAAGAAGAGATGCAATTGGTCTATTAACAGCTAGGCAAGGTAGGTGTCATGTGAGATAAGAATTAGGCGTGTCCGGTTCACACGAAAATAAAATAAATAAATAAAATTATATTAATTAAAAATATAATGATATAAATGACACAAATATTTTAATTTTTTTTTACACATGTTTGTTTGGATAAAGAAAATTAAGATAAAAATAAGTTAATCCTTCCCAAAGACACATCTTCCAAAATTTTTCCAATTTCTTTATAAAAATATTAATTTATATAACTTATATATATATATGAGTCGGAAATAGAATTTTTTTGATTAAGTTTTAAAATAACCAAGCACAATAAAATTTGTTACGTTTAAATTTTATATTTCTTTCTTATAATTTTAGAACAACTAAATAGACCCTTAAATTTTATAAATAATTCACATTGAATAATAAGATAAATGATTATAACTTAATATATTAAAAACATAATCTAATTTTAAAGAGATAAATTATAATAAATTGATTTATTTTTTATTTTATTATATTTTGATTGATGAATCTTCTACTTTTTATTTACAGAGCGACAATTAAAAAAAATAATTAGTAGGAGTAGATGTTTAAGTGTAGTTTGCATAAAAATGAAAACTAATTGAGAAAATAATGGGTTAGTAAACATATAAAGTAATTTAAAACATTTTTAACCATGTTAAACAAACAAATTCCATCATAAAAGTATTATAACATTATGATAATTAGTATAATATATATATATATATATATATATATATATTATTTTTTTTAAAAACTTCAATTATTTCGATTTGGTTTCGAAACAAAATATCAATCCAACTAAAAACCAACATAAATTATTTTAAAAGCCAACCGATTACATATTTGTATTTGATTTGGTTTGATTTTCAGTTTTCACCAAACTATGATCATCCCTATTCGTCACATATCAAAGATTCATATTTCAACAAGAAAGATCAAATTAGACAAAGGTCACAAAAAAATAAAAGTAAATTTAGAGTGGGAACAACGTATCATTTTTTAGATATGAACTGATGATTAAAAACCCAATATAAATTGGTATGCTATGTAAAACCCGTGATTCGAGTCACAGGTTTTATAGTCGTTAGCCGATCGGTTCAGCCGTCGGTTCGAGTTGAGTGTATTTCGGAACGTGTACCGAGCCGATGCCAGTCGCGTGTATGTGGTATGAGGGTAATGTGTAGCGAGTATGTGATGATAATGAGATGAATGAGCAGAGAATGAGTTATCGGAATGCTTGAGAGCATACAGTTGTCGATTTTAGAATTTTTTTCATTAGTGACCGTAGAAATAGTTTTAGGCCGTTTACCGCGTTA
>JAVDBV010047970.1:0-30474 GCA_032619315.1 Piper longum
TATTTTTTGAAGTAGGCAAATAATAAATTTATTACAAATATATAAAAAATATAAGCAGAAGAAATTTACTTGGTAATGAATTTTCTCACACAATCCTTCTTATATCCAAAATGTCTTATCCGATTTAATGTGGTCGAAACGTTGTTGCATTCATAGCAATTTTTACCTGGGTGCAGTAGGCATTCCTCTTGTCTAAACAGTAAGGTAATTAATATATTAAATTATTATTATTATCATTATTAGTTTGAGTATGATATTTATTTTATGTGAAGTATTTAGAGAAAACCCAAAAACTCTAACCCATTTATTTTTATACTAAATTACATGAATATATAAAGAATCAAATTAATGTGCTTACTTAACTAAAAAATACTTGATTTTTTCCCAAAATAATAAAATTTAACATTATTTACTTTAATCGGATGACTAATCAAACTTTGGGGAAAAAATTAGGCTCAGACTATCTAGACTATATATATATATATATATATATATCAATTAAATTAGGTTAAATTAAAAATCTAAATTCATTTTATATACCTTTTATAATATTTCTATTTTTTATAATCAACTATCACACGATAGTTTTATATTAATCTTTAATATTTTATATAATATATATATATATTATGAAAAAATTAACCTTATATTCACCTATATTAAATAAATAAACGACAAATTTGAGTTAATTTGATTTTATATTATAATAGATTTTGAGGTAAAAAATTCTAATCAAATTAAAAGATGATTGAGTAATCAATTCTATCTCCGTGTAATCAATTTATAATTAAAATTGAATTTAGCTTTTTAAATTAATAAAAGTTTTATAGTACATATGAAAAGATGGCATCTATTCGTTGACAATACGAAAAAATATTAATTTATTCGAATTATATGATTATATTTTTTTTGTTATTTGGATATAAATTATTTTTATTGTTTTCAATAGTTCATATTAAATGCAGTATTCGTAGTTAAGGATATTAGTTTTTTTATAAAAAAATATTGAGAAAAAATGTATATATAATTAAATAAGATATTAATAGATTTATACCAAAAAGTTTGATAGGGAGGGGGCGGGGTCTCTGACTGTCCGTACACTGACATGACTGCTTCCCAGCTTTGCACATGCCCTCCTGTCTCATCGAGGGTCCCACACTACCCTCCGAATCCAACGGATAGAATTAAGCTCTCTAGATCATCCGACGGCTGAAAGCTGCCCATTCCCTCACCCCCAAGTTTCGCCCTCCTGTTGGATCTTGGCAGGGAGTCTGTGGGTACGCCGAGGTTTTGGTCCGCCACGGCAAGCTGCTAACATTTTTAACATAGTGAAATAGAGTTTTTTTTTTAAAAAAGGGCAAAAATAAGTCTATACCAATGATAAAATATTTTAAAGGTCCCTTTCGTCATCATTAAAATAGTATAAGTAAAATAAATTTCTTAAAAATAAAAAATATAATAAAATAAAATAAAATAATTTTTTTCCAAAATTTTATTTACATGTTTAAATAATAAACAAATAAAATAAAAATAAATATTTTTTCCCATGTATACTAGTCTCCTAAAATTTTCTTTAATTCTTTTCCGTTTTTGTCAAGAAAATATTATTTTATAAATCTTTTACATAAACTTATTTTAACAATAATTAAAAAAAATTTAAACTAAATTCTAAAACATTCAAACATAAGAAAATTTTTTAACCTTAAATTTTAAATAAAACAGATTTTAAATAATTGAGAATTCTACATTGAGAATTGAATAAATAAAAAAATATAACGATAATTTAAAATTTTGAAATTAAATATTTATTATATTTAAAATATAATAGATATTTTAAATATGATAAATATATTGATATAAATATATAATTGAAATTTTGCTAAATAATTTAATTGAAGTTTTTAAAATATAATTAGTGACAAACACTTATAATTAATGATATGTCATATTAATACAAAAAAGAAACAATTGATTGTACTTATCATAATATCTTGTAATTTGTAACATACAAATATAAAATATAAGTTGTTTAAAAAAATAATTTATACATTATCTTTAACATTACCAAAATTTACATAATAAATAAAAATATATATAATAAGTATAAAATTGTTAAAACTGCAAAACAATAACAGGAGACTAGTGTGGCCAATATCTATCTTGACCTTTCTTATGGACAATAATAATTTCTAATTAATTATAATATATATGTTTTTTTTTCTTTATTAATTTGTCTTAGACTTTTTTTTCAAATTTGAGGCGTACCTAAATTCCGGCGGACCTAAGCACACCCAGATACAAAACGCCTTATTTTTGACGTGCTCCTACGAAAGGGGAGGAAAGGCCGCGCCTTTTCGCGCTTTCCCGGCTTTAACGGAGCGTTTCTCGGATGGGCGGCGGCGTCGGCGGAGGCGGCGGCCGGCGACGGGTGGCGGCGGCGGAGGCCTCCGGCGGTTGGTGAGGGTGGTGGTCGGTGGTGCTTCCATGGTATGCAGGTCGGTGGTGAGCTCCTCTTCTTCTACTGCTCGGAGCTGCAGTGGGAGGGGAGGACTGAGCTGGGGTTTGGAGGTTGAAGGTTGAAGAAATGGGGTTTTGGTGTGGGCGCGGGGATTAGTGTAGGTGAAAAAGCTGCCGAGTTTCTTGCTTGGAAAGTTGGTTTTTTTATTTATCATATATTATGCTTTGCTTGATGATTTGGGAGTAGAAAGAAGTAGGATTTGTTCTGAATTTAGGTTTGGGGATCGAAGTGGATGAGAAGATGTTGAATTTTTGTTTTGATTTGCAGTAGTTTTTGAGAGGGGTATGTTTTGTTTGATGAATTGGGGGTTTGGGAGCTGAATGAGGTGAGATTCAGATTAAGGGAGCTGTTTTGCAGTTGCAGGTTTTGTTGGGTTTTTTTTTTTTTTTGGATTGAAGCAGGTGAAAAGGTGCTAAATTTTTGTTTCGAAAGTTGGGTTCTTTTACTAGATTATGCTTTTTTGATCAACTTGGAGTTGAAGAAGGTAGGATTTTTCTGTGAATTTAGCTGAGGAAAGGTTTTCGTTGCAAGTTTGGGGATCGAGCTGACCGAGAAGATGCTGATTTTTTGTATGGAAAGTTAGTTTTTTGTTTGGATTAGCCGTAGTTTCTTCCAAGATTTTGTGTTGTTTTTTTAATATTGGAGATTGGGAGCTGATAATAGTGAGATTGACTGAGCATTTTTCTGTAAAAAATGGGTTTTGTTGCAACTTTTGGGATTGAAGCAGGTTAAAGGATGCAGAATTTTTTGTTTGGAAAGGTTTTTTTTGTTTGGATTGGCTGTGATTTTGGAGAAGATTGTACTCGTTTGATCGATTGGGAGTAGAAAGAAGTAGGATTTACTGTAAATTTACAGGAAGATTATTCTTTGTTTGACAATTAAGAGTAAGGTAAAGTAGTGAATTTTGCAGTGAGAAACGGCTTTGTTTTCAAGTCTGGGGATTGAAGCAGGTGAAAAGCTGTTAAATTTTTGTTTGGAAATTTTGATATTTGTTTACATTTGCAATGATTTTTGAGAATATTATGCTTTGTCTGATCAATTGAGAGTAGACAGAAATCGGATTTCCCATAATTTTGAGATAAGGTTTTTCTTTTTGCTGAGTAGTGAGAGGTCGAGAAGAATTGAGCTACAGGAGCTGTGCTCATTCCTACTTCGTAACAGAAATCAACAAAAAAACTGTAGCTCGGTTGAGCATATTTTGAAAGAGAGAGCATGTCAACTATGAGGGCTTCCTCGTCGGACTCATCTCCACAGAGCCAAGATGGTAAGTCATAGTTTGATTGTTGATGTGTTTTGGTGGTTTTTCTTATTTGGAATTAAGATAGACAATGCTCATGTTTTGAAATTGAGGTTTCTATTTAAAGATTGATTTTTGGTTCGTTTTGTGATAGGGGAGAGGAGGTACTTGAATTCAGAGCTTTGGCATGCCTGTGCTGGTCCGCTTGTATGTTTGCCGACCCTTGGCAGCCGAGTTGTATACTTTCCTCAGGGTCACAGTGAGCAGGTGACAGTAAATCTTGTGTGGTTGTACGATTCTGATCTTGTTTTTGCCCTATTTTAGTGTTAATTGGACATGTCCCTTCATCTTCCTGTAGGTTGCTGCTTCCACGAACAAGGAAATTGATGGGCAAATACCCAATTATCCAAGCTTGCCTCCTCAATTGATCTGCCTACTCCACAATGTCACAATGCATGTGAGTTCTAAGACAGTTGCTTATATGGATATGCTATCTTTGGAAAAGGGGAAGGGGCAGGAGACTGGGTATTCTTATTTGTTGTGGAATTTCAGGCTGATGTGGAAACAGATGAAGTGTATGCACAGATGACTTTGCAGCCTCTAAGCTCGGTAAACTTCTATTTTCTATTTGTCTACCTATTATCTTGGTCCTGTTCGGACAGCCATTATGCGAAATCTAATTTGCAGCAAGAGCAAAAGGAACAATATGTCCCCCATGATTTGGGAATCCCTAGCAAGCAGCCTACAAATTACTTCTGTAAGACATTAACTGCTAGTGATACTAGTACTCATGGAGGCTTCTCTGTTCCACGCCGCGCGGCAGAAAAAGTGTTCCCTCCTCTTGTAAGTTATCTTTTAGCGTGATTCTTCATTGAAAAGCTTTGCTTGCACATATATTCAGTTATGAAACAAGTAGCTAGGATTTGCTAATCTTCTTGTATGTATGGTGTTTGTCTTCTTCGTGGTAGGATTTCACTCAACAGCCTCCGGCCCAGGAGCTCATTGCTAGGGATCTCCATGATATTGAATGGAAGTTTAGACACATCTTTCGCGGTTTGTAGAATTTACTTTTGTTTCGGTTAGTTCTTGAATGATTGTACTGTTACTTGAGAACTGATTATGAGAATTGACTTCTTGTTGATTTTTAAGTTTCTTAGGCACTTGTTTATCAATTAAAGCAGAATGACAGAAGCTTAAGCATTTAAATTAGGTGTTTGTTATATGCATGGGTGAACGTTAAAGAAGTTATTGTGTTAACAGGACAACCTAAAAGGCATCTTCTCACCACTGGCTGGAGCGTTTTTGTTAGTGCCAAGAGGCTTGTTGCAGGAGATTCTGTGATTTTTATCTGGTACCAAAGCTTATTGTTACCGTACTGATAGTATAACTTCAATTGGCTTTATATGGAACTTGTAGTCATGTCTGGTTCTTTGGCTTACATTAGGAATGAACAAAATCAGCTTCTATTGGGAATCAGGCGTGCCAATCGGCCACAAACTGTTATGCCTTCATCTGTGCTGTCAAGTGACAGCATGCATATAGGGCTTCTTGCAGCTGCTGCTCATGCTGCTGCAACAAACAGTCGTTTCACTGTTTTCTATAATCCTAGGTATCAAAGGTGTATATGAATAGCATGAATATGCTATGCAGCTTTCTCTGACATCCATTCAATTTCTGGGTCTCAGGGGGTTTCGTTTTTTATATTTGTTATGATATTCTGGCAGAGCAAGTCCAGCCGAGTTTGTGATCCCTCTTACAAAGTATGTGAAAGCAATGTACCATACACGTGTTTCGGTTGGAATGCGCTTCCGTATGCTTTTTGAAACTGAAGAATCTAGTGTACGCAGGTATATAACATAATCTATTTTTGTTAATATCAGGCTTTGTGATGTCCTGGTTGGCTTGTAATGCTGCCTCCGTCTGCAGGCTGGGGTGACTTAAACCCCCTCTTTGGACCACTAATCCACTACCATTGAGGGTGTCAATACCCATTAGTTCCACTGTTGTCACTACCTAATACCTTATAAAGAGAAATGAACATTTTTTCCCCTAATTATCACTTGTTGCTGTAAATTTTGATTGTACTGTGTTGAATACTACTTAACTTGCTTAACTTCTATTCCTACTTAACTTCTGAATATGTTTTGGATTTTTTTAAATGTATTTCAATTGTGCTTGTAATCCAGGTATATGGGTACAATTACCAGTATAAGTGATCTGGATCCTGTTCGTTGGCCAAATTCACATTGGCGATCTGTCAAGGTGATTATTACTTTCAAAGAGATATAAAACTAAATTTGTTGTGATTCAAATTTAAAGACATCTACTCTTATTAATAAAAGAGGAACTCAATACTAGCCCGAGATTAAAAATAGGAGAATTGACCAATCAAAATATGAGAAAATTCTACAAAATATATTAAAAATACTACATAGTGTCATGGGATCAAATGTCGCTAACTTTAATTTCTTTTAAAAAATACAATAAAAAATATCTTCTATAGTAGGTCACGGGTTTGAACTAGTGTAACCTCAAGTTTAACTTCTATTAACATGAGTCAATTTATTTGCTTTGAAAAAATACAATAAAAAAAATCAAATAATTATAATTTATCTTTTAATTGAATTAAGATATATTTTTAAAGTTAAATTATATTCAATCTCGTTATACAACGAGATTGTATGTATAAAATTAAAAATTATATAGTATAGGTCGTGTAAGACGTGACATCATGCCTAGCATTTAGTAATGACTTATCACTATCATTGCTGGCCCCTAGCACAAGGAAAGGAGGAAGGTTGTGTAGGCAAATAGGCATTCAGTTGTTACAATTTTGCCTTTCATTCTCCCATGCCTCTTTTACTCTCTCTCTATCTCTCTCTCTCTATATATATATGTGTATATATATATATATGTATATATATATATGTATATATATATATATGTATATATATATGTATATATTATATGTATGTATGTATATGTCCCCAATCCCAATTATTTGGGAATAGGTCGAAGGGATGAAGAGCAGAAGAATATTGAGTAATAACCTGTTCAAAGAGAGAGCTCCCTTTCAGCCAATATACCTTACTCATTGAAATTCCTTTGGGGAACTTTTTATGTAGAGAGAGAGAGAGAGAGAGAGAGAGAGAGAGAGAGAGATCCCTTTCAGCCAATATACCTTACTCACTGAAATTCCTTTGGGGAACTTTGTATGTAAATTTGTACGTTTCTGTTAGTGCCTTATCAGTTTTTTGATTGGATACAGGTTGGTTGGGATGAATCAACTGTGGGTGAGCGACAACCAAGAGTGTCTCTTTGGGAAGTGGAGCCTTTGACAACCTTCCCTATGTATCCATCACTTTTTCCTCTCCGACTAAAACGACCCTGGCATCCTGGTTTGCCATCATTTCAAGGTAATTATCTTATCTTGACCGTGAATTTGTTTCTTCCACAAATTTTGACACATTTATCTATCTATTTTTCTCTGAATTTATTTAACATTAATTGTTGTTATCATCACCGTATCCTACTCATTGGTAGTATTTTTTAACACTAGATCCTATTATCATTCTGAGAGGACTAATGTTTGTGTCTAAAATTGTTGGCGGTGTCTGGATAGATTTTGCAATTTATAAAAGAAAACAAACTAGGGAATTGTGTTTTATGAATAATGAGAATTTTCTTTATCAAGCACTGTGTTGGTTGGTTGCATGTTATTTACAGAATAGTCACAAATTTGGTGAGTAGAAAATGGTCTCCAGTCTGTTTCATTAGGAAATGGCTTGTTAATATTGATTTCACTATACAGGCATGTAAAGCTTGCTTTATTTTAGTTTCCCAGACATATTCTTTGTTGGAAGAAATCTTATGCAAATTTTCAAGTTCAGATTACAGAGACGGTGACAATAATGGCCTCATGTGTCTTAGAGGAGATCCTGGAGACAGAAGGCTTCATGCTATTAATTTTCAGTCGCTTGGGATGGGTCCTTGGTTGCAACAGAGATTTGATCCGCTAACTATGCCTCACGAGCAAGACCACTATCAAGCAATGACAGCTGCTACTTTGCAGGATATCAGAGCTAGCGATTCTTTTAGACAGCCATTTCTTCAATTTCAGCAACCTTACCAACTCATGCAACAACTTACTGGGCAATCAAACTCATTTTTTCCACCCCAGGTTATCTCCCAACCACAGCAGCAGCAAATCCTGGATGGAAATTTGGCTGGTATTCACCATTTTCAACAACAGCACCAGCAGCAGTTTATGTCTTCATTTGATGATAGGCAGAAACAGCAAGGGCAAGAGCAACAAAACTATCCAGAGAATGCCTATCAACTTTCTACTGCCCGGATTCAGCAGCACCAATCATCTACTACATCCTCAATGAACCATAAAACTGCATTTCATGATTTGAGTATGACTGGGGCAACGGTATTAACACCAACTAGTGTACAGGGTATTTCAGGATCCCTAGACAGTGAGGGGACTACCAGTCTCATAAACTTCTCCAGAATTGGTCAACCTGTGGTAAGTGAGCAGCAGCAGCAGACTTGGTTACCTCCAAAGTTTGGAGTGACTCCAGCGAGTGCTTTGGGCAATGGAGTGTCACTTCCACCATTCCCTGGAAAGGAAACGGCTATGGACACTCAAAACTGTGCTGCTGATATCCATGGACATACCCTGTTTGGGGTTAACATCGACTCCGCATCATCTCTGATCCCAAATCAAGTGCATAGCCTTGTTAGTGCTGCAATTGAAACTGAAGGATCTGTGTTACCATTTTCAGCTTCTGCCTACCAGGATTCTCTCTTTAATGATGTTAATGAACAAACTACCTTGCTACAAAATAGTGATCAGGGAGATAATGCGGGTGGAAATTTTGTGAAGGTAATTTCATCTGGTGGAGTATTACCGTTCTATTATTTTTCTAGACATTGCAGTTGTGAAAGCTCTCTGCCACCACAGGTCCACAAACCAGGATCAGTTGGGAGATGGCTAGACATCAGCCGGTTCAGTAGCTACCATCAGCTGAGATCAGAACTAGGGCAGATGTTTGGCATTGAAGGGCAGTTGGATGACCCTCTAAGATCAGGCTGGCAGCTTGTATTTGTTGACAGGGAGAATGATGTACTTCTCCTTGGCGATGGCCCATGGGAGTAAGGCTTTTTATCTTATTATTTACTTTATTTCAAGGATTGTTGTGAAGTAGTCTTTTTCTATATTAGAGTCCACTTAAAATTGTTTTCATTTGGCTTGGCGTTGTTAACTGATTCGACCTCTTGAGTATTGCACTTACCATGGAAAGAAAAATAATAATAGCCGCTTATCAAGTGGCCGGAATCATTATATATATTTTTCTATGAACTATCGGTTCTTGCTTTATGACGTTAGATGCTTATACTATTCTT
Organism: Piper longum; assembly: GCA_032619315.1. Taxonomy (NCBI): domain Eukaryota; kingdom Viridiplantae; phylum Streptophyta; class Magnoliopsida; order Piperales; family Piperaceae; genus Piper; species Piper longum. The sequence continues at coordinate 9,168 of JAVDBV010047970.1, forward strand.
TCCTTGGTTAATGATTTTGCAGATCATTTGTGAATAGTGTATGGTATATCAAGATACTTTCTCCCGAAGATGTTCAGAAACTGGGGCAACAAGGGTTCGAATCCCTAAATCAAAATGGAGGTGCAAGGTTAAGTACGGAGGCAAGGAACCATGCATCTGAGATTCAGTCTGTCAGCTCTCTAGACTATTAAGAAAGATGGTACCATGAGTTTTCTTGAAAGAATCTACTTTGGAAGTTCAAAAATAGCTCTGAAATATTGCCGATAATAAAATATTTTCTGCCATGAATAATAGAGTCAGACATGAAGATGAGCTTGTAGTTCTTTTAGGCAGATTAAAGGCAACCATGAAACGGCTTTCATATACTTAAGTTCTGCAGCTTACCATTTATTCACACAACTGTTTTCTCTTTGCAGGTTGGCCTACCTTTATATGGACGTGTTTCGCTGTGAGATGTCCTACCCAGTGGTAGTTACCAGATTATTTATGAAATGAAGAACCATTATATGGTGAGTAGACATTGTGTATCTTATAAGTAATTACTTGTTTGAACTTCTTAGCTTCTTCTGATGAGATATCATGCTGTGAGGTTATAGCTCGGACCAACATGCTTGAAATGTCCTTTCGACGTAATTGGAACTGTGGCTGTCTAGATTGAATGTATGAACTGTGCATGCACTAAAGGATAGCCGAAAAGAAAGCATGCAACCCATAAATGATGGCACAAAGGGTTAATGCATTGATGATTTTTTTTTTTTTTGGGTATTTTGGTAAGAACAACCAAAACAATACGGGCATTAATTTTTTGGCCTATAAGCAAGTAGAACACCACAGAGTAAAAAATAGACCAAAGAATTAAGGGAATTAATGAAATTACAAGTCTATAACAGCATTTATACGCACAAATATTTACTACGCATTAAGGGAACTCAACTGCATGAGTTCTACATATATATATGCACAAATATTTACTTGCGAAGTCGAATTGAATAAAATGGCAAAAGGCTAACACAGGTGTAAATGTTCTTGTTTATGTACGAGTACATTGATTATTTAAAATTCTATAACTGCATTGAGTCAAATCAAGAACTCAGCTAACATGTCGGAGGCCTCTTATTTGCGTTTACATAAATCAATTGTATAAAATCCTACATAGTCAAGAGTTATCAAGTTGATCAATGCTTTAAAATTGTAGCAAGCTGGCCGGTTCAACTTGGTCTGCTGCACAATATGATTGTATAAAACATCAAACTAAATAAGTTTTTTATTTATATTCACACGGATACATTGTTGAAACTATACAGTTAAAGCTTTAACTAACGGTTTTTATTGACTCTTGTATGGAGGACTAAATGTTGGCTTTTCATTATGTCTTTGCGATCATTTAATTAGGATATATTTTTGGTTCATGGTCAATCAAAATTTATTTGTAAGATATTAGATTATTGCTTTTATCACATTATGTAACGATGGTTTATCAATAAAATTAAATTCTATTTCATTTAGTAAAATGTCCAGCCAAATCAATAATCCAATAGCAAGTAAATTCCTCAGCCCCTTCTATCTGTCTATCAACTTATTTACTTAATATAATAAAATAAACCCATCTTTTACTAGATATTTTGCTCCCATATTTTTTTGAGATTTTTCTAGAGAATTTTCAATAGTTTACATTAATTAGATATTTACTTAGGTTAACATTGTTATATATATATTTATATATATGTACTAACATTGTTATATAATTTTTCTTGGCCCTCTCAAATATAATATTTGTTCTATCTTCCTCGTACGATGATAGAATTTGTCTGCTCTTATAAATATTTAAAATATGGATTATAATTATAATATATTTTAAAATTTTACAATATTTTAGATTTTTTATGGTCATACAGGTCATACTTGCTAGTCTAATTATACTTATTTACACATACAAGTTACATTATAAAATTCACTTTGTTATGTTGCTTTGAACCTATTTATTATTAAAATATAAAGCGGGAACAATAACGGATAAAAAACGTGTTCGTTAAAACGTTGGTGGAATAAAAAGTGGTAGAAACACTCTCTACAAAGCTTTACAAAATATTTAAAAAGAAGTAATTTTTTTATTTATTCTGATGCTAGTTTCTCTTCTGCCAAACATAATTTTATTAAGCGATGCAAATTTTTTATAATTGTAACAAAATAATAAAAGATATGTAGCGTTTATTAGACCAATCGCCATGTCGCACCCGTATGTATATTTACACAAATTAATTGTACAAAATCTTATATCCGATATAAATTTTAAAATTTGACGATTTTATGTTAGAAGTTAAACTAACTATAAACAAAATTAGGAAAGCTAGAATTAAGAAAAACAAATTCAAGGAAAGTATAAAAAGTACACTAACATGGGAAACCACCAAGCATGAAACATGTATAAATATTATTTCCATTTCACCTTCACATTTTCACAATTATGGAATAATAAAAGGAAAATAAGAACAGCAAAGCTCCACCCTTTTCCCCACCGCCCCCATCTCTTCCTCGCCGGCGACCGCCGCCGCCGCCGCCGTCTCAGCGACTCCGGCCACGTAACCGTTGCGGTCTTCTTCTGAGTACGTTCCCTGATTCGTTTCTTCTGTGCTTGGCGATGGAGGTGGCACCAAAGGGTCCGGCGGCCGGGGCGGAGGAGGAGGCGGTGAAGAAGAACACCGACTGCGTCTACTTCCTCGCCTCGCCTTTGACCTGCAAAAAGGTACCGACTTTCGTCCTCTTGAGAGGTTGGCTGCTCTTGGAGCTGGGGAGTTTTTGGGTTTCTTGTGTAAGTCCGTAGATGTTGTGATTTGGTGGGTTTGGAGTTGGGATTGGGGTTGATCGGTGTGTTTGGGTGGTGGGGGAGTGAATTGGTTCGTGAACTGTGTTGATCTTGACGGTGATTTCTTTAGATTTGGTACTATTTTTTGGAACGATTAGGTTGAAAATAAATCTGGATCTTTGTGCTGTATGTGTGTTGGACGGTGGAAAGATCTTGTTTTGATGAATGGATATGATGTGTAGAAGGAAGATTGGATTGGATTAGCTGCTTGTTCGGTAGCTTTGATTTGCTGGCTATCGGTTCTTGGTTTGATATTGTGATGGCTGCTTACCAAGTTTTTGCATCTCTTGCTTTGATTTGATAAGGGTGCTTGGAAAGTTGTTGTATATCTTGCTTCGATATGTGAATGTTATTTACAAGATTAAGGTATTTCTAGCTTTGATTTGTGAAGGTTACTTATAAGATTGTGGTGTTTCTAGCTTTTATTTATGAATGTTACTTACAAAAAAACATGTATTTCATGATTTGATTCGTAAATGTTACTTATGAAAGTTAGTTTAATTTCTTGCTTTGACAGGGGAGTGAATGCGAATATCGGCATAGTGATGCTGCGAGGATGAACCCGAGAGACTGCTGGTACTGGTTGAATAGCAATTGCTTGAATCCAAAGTGTTCCTACCGGCATCCACCTCTGGATGCATTCCTGGGGAATAAGTGCACAACTACCGTAGGGGGGTTTCAAATGGCTACTTCCCAGCCTGCTGCCTCAATGCCAGCGCCTGTCCTTACACCTGTTCAAGGCAAGGCAGCAGGAGCAGCTCCGCAGGTTGGCAACAAGCAGAGTGTACCCTGCTATTATTTTCAGCAGGGGTATTGTATGAAGGGTGATACGTGCCCTTTTATGCACGGTCCTCAGCAGGCTACTGATTTGGCTCCAGCCCCTCCTGCTCCACCTCCGAAGATTGCCACGACGGATGATGAATCTGCTCAGCCTCACATGAAGGTTGCTGCTCCAGTCCAGAAGTGCTCATCTCAGAATCAGATACCTCAGACTAGTGGTGCAAGGATAATGAAGTCTGAAACTGAACCAATTAGGAGACCTGCAACTAAGAGAAGCAGGGTTGCGGATTTTATCCAAGACCATGGAGCTCCCATTCCGGAGCCCATCAATGACTTTACTGTGAATGGGAATCCTGGAGGTAGTTTGAGCAGCCATCTATCTAAATTAGAGGACGAGCATTATTCTAATGGATTGGAGGCAGGTGAAATCCTGAGGGAGTCCTCGCCTGGTTTTGATGTACTTGTGGATCATACAGAAAATGGTGAGTATTATCACGACGGAGAAGAATTTGGTCAAAACTTAGAATATGGTGGGAGGCATTTGAGTTCTGTTGATGAAAAACAATACCGACACCTTGTAGACCTTGATGCTGATTGTGGGAGAGAGCAATACAGCTTACATGCTGCTAGTGACCGGTTTGATTGGGAGCCCAGTAATCATCCCTCCCACAGGAGGACTTCAGAAAGATCTTCAACACGAGATAATAGAGGTTTAAGGAGGGTCAGAAGTCCGGAGAAAGTTAGCAGGTCAGATTTGCGGCACCAGTTATCCAAACAGAGGAGGATTGATGGGGTGCCTCAATCAGATCATGGCAATAACTACAGGAGGGAGAGGGAGCGAGTGACTGATCGCAGATACGAGCCTCGCTCTGGTAGAGAACAACAGCCTCTTTCTAGAAAGAACAACATAAGCACTCGCTTGCAGGGTAGATTGAAGCTTCCTGAAGCAGAAACTAATGAAAGAGGAATAGATCAGCATCGGGTGTCACCTAGTAAGCTGAATTCAGCAGAACACAGTCGGCTTCTCAATGGCAGAATAAGGCAGTCAAGAGATGCGGCAGGAATAAGTAAGAGGGACTCCATATTTGAAAAAGATGAGGTGAATAAAACTGTGGACTTTGCTGGTCCTAAAAGTCTATCTGAGCTGAAAGGTGCAAAGGGTTCTGAAAGAAAAGAAATATTGACGGGTAAGAGTAATAAAAGCACTGCTTGTGTAAGGTCAGGAAAGACTCTGGAGGCCTTAGGAAATGATAGCATTCCGTTTGAAGGGCCAAAGCCCCTCAGTGAGATCCTTAGAAGGAAGAGAGAAACTGTTTCTGCTGTGAATGGGTCGGATTCAATTAGTGGTGAGGCAAAGAATCAAGTGGAATCTGGTGAAAAGAAAACTTCTGAAGCCTCTCCTGCCTTTGAAGAAAATGGAGTTTCTGGCGATCAAGCTGTGTCAGTTCCTGACGATGGTCTCCCCTCATCTGAGCAAGAGCTGGCAAAGAGCAATGATTTGGAAGCGGGCGATGATGATCAGGCGGAGGAAGAACAAGTGGAGGAAGGTGAAGAGTACGACTACTATGAAGAAGGAGATGAAGAGTACGAATATGAAGAGACTGAAACTGGTGATGGAGAACAAGAAGAGCATGAAGGTATGGATGTTGATGAAGAGTGCTTAGATGACGATGACGGAGAGGACTTTGCCGCAAAGATTAAGGCCATTATTCATTAAGTTGATTGATCACACTTGAGTGTTGGTTGTTCTAATTACATTGCTGCTTCCTCAAATTAGCCAGCAACAAAACCACGTTTACTAGCTTTTGTATTTTTTTACATGCCCCTTGGGAGATTAGTGTTGCACTGTATCTGTAAACGGATTGAATAGAATGTCTTATTGATTTTTATGTATTCAAGTCTTGTAATTTGTGGGAAGCATTTTATTTGAATACCGATGAGATAATGAGGTAAATGTTTTTTTTTAAATAACATAATATTGTCTCGTGTCTTTAATCGGTAATTGAACCGATTTTCTTAAAACTTAGCTCGCAACATGACATGTTTAATAGATATTGTATTTTTTTTTAAGACTTTGGTCCATTAGTGATCCACTTTTGTATCGTAAACATTTTGTATCTTAAACAGACTAAATAGAATTATAGATTGAAATTTTTTTCAAAGCACTTAATTTGATTTGACACTGAGACACTGATAATTTTTTTTTTAAATGTTGTTAATTTTAATGAATAATTGAGTTGAAATAATTATTGATACTTCATATAGGGACTATTCAAGATTCATCTATCGTTTATTTTAAATTGGTTAAATAAAGGCATGTGCAAAGAAATTTGTACAATGGCTATAAAGTCAGATAAAAAGTGATGGGTTCTTTACTACAAAGGAGAAAAATATTTTGATATTATTAAATGGTGGGAAAATCTGGCACAATTAAAAGAAAAAAAACTATCTTAAAGGAATTATTTCACAAAAATAAGCTAGACTAGCTTAAAATATATTAAGCTCGCTAGCTGCGGCCCGGACTACTAGATCTTAACTACGGGGGCTTAGCAGCTGCCAGGCATCTCGAGGCCTGCAGGCAATCATATCTAATTAGTTGTAAACAGTACACGGTCAAGTTAAACTCAATTATTTATTTAAAAAAATTATCTTATAAACTAACTTTTATTTAGAGTTTTCCTCCAAAGAAGGGAAATTTATTTTTTATATTACTGGTTAGTGGAAATTCGAAAATAATTACAAAAAAGGGATATTATGAATTATCTCAAACACCCAGGCCAGATTTAAATTTTTTAAAAAAATTAATAAACCTCTACGCCGTAAATAGTAGGCCATTGGTTGGGCTATCCAAGGGTTATGCAAGGCAATTTTGGCCGTCCTTGGCAAGGGTGCCCCAAGGCCAAAGGGTGGTGGCCCTTGGCCATGGCCCATAACTGGTCTGCTTGTAACCTTTGGCTGCCTTGAACTTGTTGCCCAAAGTTAGACTATGCCTGATCAATCGGTTGGTTTGGATGAAACCAAACCGAACTGTAAACCAATTGAACCGAAATAAGCTTGTTTGGTTAACCAAATAAGAACCGAATTGTAATTTATAACATAACCAACTAAACCGAATTTGGTTTGGTTTTAACTGAATTTTGACCAACTAACCCAAAATAATAACCAGCCATATTTTTTCTTTATTTCTATAACATGCCACCGTATAATTGAATTTATAACGGACTCATTAATATTTTTATTATCAACCCATATATTTTTGCTCAAAATAATTGAAGATTTCTTAAAAAAAAAATTTTTGCTCGAAATAATGGTGAATATTTTGTGAACAATGGTAGCAGCCCACGTTTTGTTATTACTAGTTTCATGATGCTCATCTAAAATGTTCAACTTTATTTTTAAGATTTCGAATTATTTTGCAGGAAGATGGGGAAAAAAATTTGTTTGTACTATTTTTTTGTTAAATCTTGTTGAACTTGGTTCGACCTATTTAAACGAAATATATTTTATCAAGCAAACAAGATGCAGGAACTGCATATTTGCATATTTTGTATTCAAAATAAACCCATTAAAACAAGATGCATGAACTGCATATTTGTGTTTGTCAAACAAATAACATAAAATTTGAAACTCAGTGAAGAATCTAATGCAGCCAAAACATGTTCCATACTGACGATCTATCATTTTTTAGGTTCTCCCACCGAGTTCTGACATGTTTGAGTTTGCTTACATTCATAAATACTCAGTAGATATCTTAACCCAAAACATAAGATAGAGCATAAACCTATTTAATGTTTAAGAAGTAAAAAAACACAAATATCTTTGGTTATAAACATATAGTTGTGAATTGTTTTTTAGAGAAATCATAGAGCAACTTCTCCTTCAATTATTGGAAGACTTACCTGAGATGATAGCCTAAGGAAAAGAGATTTCTCATAGCACAAACCAAAAAGTTAAGAAAAAGGTTTACAGGGGTCCCATCCCTGGTTCTAGCTAATAATGGATGGACAAGGTAAATGGAAAAAGTATATGCTTGTTGATATTCAGGGAGTTGATGCTCCAATTTGCAAGACATTGTGAATTAAGATCTGCAAATGCGAGTTCCATTTAGAGATTGTCAATAAAGACAACGACGAATAATTAAACAGGCAAGCAGATGTACGAATGATTCTTGCAAGCTCTGTATGAAAGAAAAAAGAGAGAAAATAAATAATCAACAATTATATTTAGCTAATAAAAAAAGTAAAAAAATAATACTAGTTTTTAATGTGTTTAGGGCATTTGGATATCCTATGATTTCAAATGAAACTACTACATCTCGAATCCAATCTTCAGCACATACATTTCTTTGAGACAAAACCAAAGGTAATTAAACTTGTAGTGAGGATCAAATACAATAGCTATAAACATTAATAAGTTTTGCTTGTTCACATCACCCCAATATTTTGCAAATTTATTCATCATTCTCGTTGCCATGACACATAAAGAGACATCAGGACTTACTTTTCACTTCTTCAAAGTCATATAAACCTGATTTATTTGATTGAAGAATATATTAGATGTAGCATACGATGTGCCTGATATCCTAATACTAAGATCATAAAAACATTTTAAAAACTTCACCATATGTCTGCAATTATTCCAATCATCCCTTGTAGGCACACCACTAGCCTCAACTTTGTCAAGTCACTTGCAAAAATGTCATCCTAATCTGCATCTCTCTCAAATGCTCTTTCAAAAGATTGAGAAATATCTAACATTAAATAAGTGGAATTCCATCTCGTACTCACATCCAAACACAAAATTCTTTTATTTTTGAACTTCTCAAAATTTGCACACTCACCAAATTTCTTGTAACGAGCTGAAGATGCCTTCACATACTTAATTGCTTCTCGCACACGAGAAATGGATATGTCTATATCTTTCAAACCATCTTTAACTATCAAATTTGTGATATGTACATCACACCTAATATGAAATAATTCTCCTTTTACAAAAAGAGGACTCTTGTTGCTTAACTTTTTTTTCAAAGATATCACAACATTGTCATTAGAGGCCGCATTGTCCATTGTTAAAGTAAATACTTTCTCAATATCCCAGTCTCGTAAACATCTTTCACTTCTTTTCTACAATCCTCTCATTTATGATTGATAATTGGACAAAATTTCAATATTTTTTTATTTAACTTCCAATCACAATCAATAAAATGAGCAGTGAGGCACATGTAGTTTAGATTCTGGTTTGATATCCATGTATCCGTAGTGATGGAGATTATTTGACTTGTTACTTCGAAATAAGTTTTTAATTCCCCTAACGCATCAACATAACGACTAAGAAAATCTCTTATTATTTTTTATAAACCTAGAAGGAATGAGAAATCCATGACACATGGTATGCATGAAACGTTGAAAACCCTCACTTTTCACAAATCTAAATGGCAATTCATCTAAAATGATCATATCAATGATTGTCTTTCTAATAGAAGAATGATCTGCTTTACAAATTACCATATTTCGTTCATTACCTCCACTTCCTAAATGAAGATATACTTGGGCTGAATCAGATGGCTTCATAGGGCAAGAAGATAAGTGACTTATAAACGAAGAAGTGTCATTGCTAGAACTATACATATTACTCTTTAGAACAGTAATTGCATCTACTTATGTCACTTCCACCAGTTTAATCTTGAATCTTTGTAAAATGCCTTCAAACTTTTGATCTTGGTTTCATAAACATCTTCTTTGTTGGTACAACTTCTTGTTGAAAATTTGTTGTTGAAGCAACTTGGTCATGCTCCATTAGATCATCTTGGGTATGATAGTCTAATTTGTTTGACATCTAACAAAATAAATTAAACCTATATCAGTCAATTTTAAACATTAAGCAACATTAAAATTTACATGATAAATAGTTTGATAATAAGTGTTTATACAAGATAATAAAACAGGTTTCGATGTTCTTCCATTTAGCTAATAAGGCATATATCAAAACAATCAAGTAGGAAATTGAAAAAACCTAAATAGTCACCAAATGGAGTAGCAATCCTTTTTAGGGGGAAAACCAAATCCAGGCAAACAATTACATCGATTGTGATACAATTTCACCCTTGTTTTGTTAAAAGCACATGAGAAATCTAATTCAAGTAGGATTATGCTCTAAAAAAATTGTCAACTCGAAGTAGAACCACACACTTTAGTAGATTCAGACTTTCATTGCAAGTATAAATATATGAACTTTAACATACATAGGAGTCCAAGGTTAATGAAGTAACAAAATTTCAAACTATCACACACCTGCACGAGTAAACAACTAGCTCCCAATAAACTCCAACATTTACAAAACAAAATCTACTCCAACATTTAAATAGTGGCGCATTTTCATACAAAATCAACTTTTTATAACACAAGAAACCAATGAATGGCAGACAATGATCATCACCATTGTTCTTCTATCAAATTACAATTCACTTGATCAATCACAGCAAGAAAGACAAACCCAAATCACCTTAACATGAAATAGCAAAACAAACATACCGGACTCCGTATATAGTCTCCTGAGAGTGGACACCGAATCCCCAGTGGGCGTCCGGCCGCAGAGGATGACTCCATCGATGTCGAAGGTGATCTCGAATGACAAAGGCCTAGGGAAGGGAAGAGTGAGGAGGGAGAGGGAGCAATGATGGCAAGCAAGCGGAGAAGCAAAAGCAAGTACCTTTTTGGCGGGTAAGGAACGGAGGCAGAGAATGGGCGAGAGAGATGGAGCACCGACCTCGACTTGGTTTGAGAAACCCTAGCAATGGAGGAGAAGAGGAACCTCATGCAAACCCTAGCAATAGGTGACGAGGGTATTTGGATTTGGGTATCGGAAACGGATTTCGAACCAAATAAATCATAATTAAATAAGAGTATTTCGGTTGAACCGAAATAAAACTGAAACCCGAATTAGACCTGACCCGAACTACCGAATAGAGTTTGGTTTGATTGGTTCGGTCGGATAACGAAACCATGCTCAGACTTACGTATTATCCAAACATGTAAAAGGAATATTTAAACTTTTCATGTCATTTCATTTTATTTCATTTTCATTTCTTTTAAAATTATTTATTCATTTACACTATTTTCATGCCATCCAAATGGGCCCTTAATAAATATTATATCAAACCCATTATTATTTTGAACTGAATGTACATGTCCTTAATTGAAATATTATCTTTCAAGGTAGGATTTTTAACCCCGATGGTAAAAAATCTACTGCAAAATTGAGACAATAAAATAAGTCACCGTGAAATAAAATATTTTTGCCTTGTACATTTCATGGCGACGTGAAATTCTAAAAGAATTTTGTCAACAATAAACTCAAGGGGAAAACATAGAAGACACATTCAACCATAAAAGCCCCTTATATTCAACAATAGGATACTTCTCCAAGGGCTAATTCCATGATATTTATATTAATAGGAAGTCCAGCATGCAATACCTCACATATTGGATTTGAAGAACTTCTTCCCATACAGAATTGCAAAAAGTATTACCCAGAGCATGATATAGGTCCAAGATGGTGGGCGCCCAAACTATAACATCAAGTGTGAGTGATCTCACCCGCACATATATATTTGCTTAGGCTGACTTAAAACTAGCACAGAGTCCTAAATAAGATCGATAATGGATACTTTGTTTGCACTCTAATTTCTCACCTTTGATATATGAACACCGAGATTCCAATGCACCCCTGACCATTCAATTCACAATAAAATTCCAATATTTGATGATGCCCATTCAGGTTCAAGAGCATCACGTTCAGCACATTTGCTATTACCAGGAATTCTCTCAAGAATTGTACACACATTATCATGGCCCTTGCTTATTATATCCCCTTCTAATGCCTCATCTGTATCAACTCTTGTAAATAAATATTCAGGTTCACTTTAACCTAAGCTGTTCGTATCAACGTCCAATCTTTGAAAGGGAACCTATTTAACATACATTGAATCCTTAACAATCAGTTTTTTCATCTCTCAGGGACACATATGTAAAACAGTCACAAGATCCATAGAATATGATTTAACTAATACAGCAATTAAGTGTCTGTCATTACACAAAATAGCAGGAACTTAGAACAAAATTCAGTGCTTCCATGGCCATTACCTGTTCATGAAAAAGAGAATTCAGAAGTGAAGCAGTGACCCCTCTAATTTTATCAACCCAATCTTTATGATCAGCTCCATTTCTGCCTGTTAAAAGCAGCAGGATTATTATATTGTCCCACAGTTCCAGAAGAAACAAAACAAAAAAGTTTTGTAGAGACCTGCAAAGTGATCAGATTGCTCTGCATCCATCTTAATGATAGATGTCCGCAGATAAACAGTCCGACAACCAAGGTTTTCATCATCCTGAGATGATGCCCAGTGTTGGGTGAATTTGAATCTGCCAAAAACCCCACCATGTTCAGACATGCTTGATGATTGATGAGAATTAGCTGCCTGTTCAAGAAAACCACAGTAATCTGCTAAGCACTGTAGTTTCACAAGTTTTTGGACAAAGTAAAAATATAAATAGCTTACTGGATTCTTGCTCCAATTTGTCCGGTAGTGGTAGAGCGGTCAATGACTATCAAGCACAAAAAACCTCCTTTTCCATTCCCCTCCTAAACTTGATGATCTCTTAAGAAGATAACCTTGCTTGATTGTTTCAACATAGCACACAAGAAGACAAAAGGCTTTAGCTAAAGGTAACCAGGCAATCTAAATACTAATTTTTTTTCTCTCATTCCTATAGATTACTATTAAGATTGATTCTTTTCAATGATCGCTACCATTAAAGGTTTATATTGCCACCCAAGGTCATACCTTTCCATTTGCTGTGGACTGCATCAGTGCTACAATTTCTTTATAGGAACTCATGCCAACTCCATGAAAGTTGTCACTGCTAGCTGAAGTTTCCACATTACTAGAATTCCTAAAATTATCTAGTTCTTTCTGCCTGGGTCCTAAACTCCCGAATTCTCTGTGCAAGCTTATCTTGTTCACTGTTGGCCATTTCTCTTGATTGATGAAAAAATGTCAAAACCCGATCTTATATACAAACCTAAAATTTGAACCTTTGGACAGAAAAGAAATGTTACATATAATTCAAGGGCAATGATGCAAGTTTCACGTCATGAACAAATGGCTCCATCTGACTCAACAATTCATATCCCTGTAAAGTAATATTTGACCACATCATAGAAAAATTTTCAATTGAAAAATCTACCACTGCCATGTACCTGCTTGAAATATCTAAGGTGGGCATCCATAGCTGCACTAATAGACTCCAGGAAGGCAAATTTAATCCTTGGTTCAACATCGGCAAGGGCATTTACTTGAATTTTTTATTATCAAAATGGCCAGTTGAAAAGGGGTTCATTTTTTAGTAAGAAAGAAAAGCAGAAAAGTATACGCACTAGATTGAAACTGCATCTCTCAAATGAGGACGTAGAATTGCTCATTTCCCGCAACGCGAAATTAAATTTTGCCGAGTACGGACGAAACAACGTAATGATTGCACGACTAGCATAGTAATTATTAAAATTGAAGAAACAAAAATATTGATACTAGAAACATTCATGGTAACAGACAGCTTAGGAAAAGTATCAGGCCTCTTCAAGAGAAGCAATAATGTCTGGCCATGTCCCCTTCTTTGAAGACATGAACTTCTCCCGTGCCTACTTGAAAAAATAACATATGGTTTAAGACAGAGCCCATGATAATAGCTTAATTAAATTTCTAGACCATGAGATCACGTTTAAAAGTACCTAATTCTTTCAAGTTAAAAAAGAATTGGCGTTCAAGTTTTTCTTATACAATAGATATAAGTCTGTCCTGATCGCATGCAAGTGAAGCTTTGTCCAAGCGTCTACGAGCATCCTGCAAAAAGAAACAATCCAGAAAAGTGTTATTATTTTCAAGGCATCGTTTTCTGAATTAAACATAAGTGATTTCTTGATAAATTAAAAACATATTTTTTTCTTTTTCAAATCAAAATCATCTAAAATGGAGTAAAACCAGTGACCTTTACTTCTTGCAACTCCATGCTCATGAACTGGGTTGGACGATCAGCTAACATATGCTCCAACTGCAACATGAAAATTGTATACAACTTTACACACTATTATCGGCATTTAAAAGAAAATGAGAACCTAGAAGCTCCTTGTAAGTACCAAGTTCACAAACTGCTGTCATAAACTAAAACAGAGTGGAATATAACTATTATCTATTTATCGATTAAATTGAATTTGAGAATGATTTATCGAACATAATATTGTTGGTTAGTTATGGTCGATAGAAGAATTTGAGAAGGATATTAATGCCACTATAAAATGGTAAATTATACGTGATTCAACAATTTAACTTCTAGGTTACATGATCAAAGTCCACCATATATGAAAAAAAAAAAAAAAATTTACGCAAGTTTATGTTTATCCAGCCAAGCCATTAATTTGGTGCATGGTGGCGATTGGGCAAAGAACAGAGAGGCATCTCCTTTCATGTTTAAATAATTTTATTGATGATCTTAACCTTGAATCAAATCCACAGCAATCAAGGTCAAACTCAGTAGTTCTACGAACTGATTAAATTCATTGAAGCAACATTTGAAAAGCATTGACAAAGATTCTAAGTTCATGTATTGTAACTGAAATGACAAAACTTTGGTTTATTTGTGAATGAAGCTACCCCAATAACAATGAATTTTAAGCCTTGTATTTGAATCGTGGGAAGGGATTTGCTATAACACTTGCTACAACAAATTTCTTATAGCAGCCCTCTCATTGGTGCAAATTACCACACTTCATGAAATTTAATTGTTTATGATGGTTATACCTTTCAAATTCCATGAATTGTGATAATTTTCACCTTTACGATGGCTAGCAAGAGCTAATCTTTTCTCTGTAATCATATATTTGTAATCTCTTATTCTATAGTAATAAACATTTCCTTCGTACAATTAAATAGATCAAATTATCATTTACTCCTTCCTTTTTATTCAATCATAGAGGTGAGAAGGAAGCCGTGGGAAGAGAAGGATATCCAAAGGTGCTGCCTTGGGATTGCCAAGGCTTAACCTATCCTTAAAGTCCGATTGTCCATCTCCGACCAACTCCATCTGAAACCCATGGGCAAGCCTGGCAAGAGCAAGGTGCATGACCTGCAAGCTGAACACGATACCCAGGCACGACCACCTTCAAGACCGAAAGGAATGTATTCAAAACGGTGGCCCTTTGGCTCTACATGAGAGTGGTTCATGAGGAACTGGGCAGGGTCGAACTTTGTTGTGTTGGTCCATACACTCGGGTCCATCTGCAGCTTCCATAGGTTCACAAACAGTTGTGTGCCTGCAGGAACCCGATATCTGGCCACCAGACACTCCTCGGTAGCTTCCTATGGCACAATGAAGGGTGCGGTCAGAGTAAACCCAAGGGTCTCCTTAACAACGGCGTGGAGGTAAATGAGGTTCTCAATATCCGATTCGTCCACATTCCGGCTCTTTCCAGCATGAGTGTCCATCTCCGCTTGGACGTGTTCTAAGACATTTAGTGAGTAAGAAGAAGACGGCTCCAGCTATGGTGACCGAAGTGGTATCTGTCTCCCCAAGGATCATCGCCTGCAAACACAAACATTAACGCCATTGTATCTTTACCACTGCAAGTTACACTCAAGTTACAAAAGATTTTTTTCTCTCTAAAGCTATACAAGATTATTGCATGAAATAAAAAATATTCATTTGAAAAAAAATACCCATCTTAGAATACTTATTCTCTTCTTGTATCTACCTTCTTTTATAAAATCTACTGGTAAATAAATACTCAATTTTAATTCAAATGTCAACAATTATCACTATAAATGTTATCACTAATTTAGAATTATTTGACTCGGTCGTCCTTAACTATATAATTATGACCAGATATCTCTACTAATATACCGAATTTTACCTTAAAAGATGTTAAATGTGAAAATAAGTTTACGATTGTTTTAATCTACCTATTTTAAGAATTTGTCTTCAAAATTTTTATACTTAGCTTATGAGTAGCTGCCGAACATACATCTTATCTGGCCCATGGCCAACACCCAAGCCTATGTCATTATTATTGTCCAGCATCCAATATAATCTTAGGTATTTTACCCTTATATACGTTCAAACAATTTAAATTTAAAAAAAATCTTTGTAATTAAAACAAAATTATGGGTAAAAACCTCACCATACTAGTGACCTTGATCACTACATCACTATATCCTCCTCATCCTCCTCCACCACACCACCATCGCCACCACGGGCTCTTCTTCTTTCCCCTTATCCCAAATCGGGAAATCGGGGCTTGGGTTATCATAACTAGGCTCTCTAGTTAGTTAAAGCATATTATTAGACCAAACACGAGGATTCTTTTTCTTTCACTTATAATGACAAATAAGAAAAGAGGTTTGGTACTTTGTAATAACGGCTATTTAATTATATTTAAGATGACAATTTATTAGGAAATAGTATAAGTAAAATAACAATAGAAAACTGTCTTGAGTTGTACTAATCATGTTTGTTTAAGCTGACTGTTTTTTATTTACAAAAATGAATTGAATGAGTTGCCTTAATAGGAAACAAATTTTTTTTTAATTTTTTTTCAATGGTAGTTTTTAGCTATTGGATTGTGCTATGAGCAGTTGAATTTAGTAAGGAGCTTAGAGCTGATTCCATCACTTTTTTAATTTCAAAGATTCAATTGTTTGTTTTTTTTTTTCAACAGAACAATAGTCAGTTACGTCTTAGTGAGACAAAGAGTTGATGGGGGTAGGTTGTCTTGTTCTTAAAGATTGACTCGGTCAAATTTAAAAAAAAACAAATTGTTGTTATATGTCTTCTTTTATAAAAATAAATTTCCAAATGTAAATATTTATATCCCTCGATAACTATATTTGTATTTTTCCCGGCAACTTCTAAGCTCTTATACTCCTATTTCTGTTCTTCTTCTTCTACATTTTTAATGGTCAACTTCATCCACTTTCATTCTCATCACATTTGCACCTCATCAAGCCCGTCCCCCCCATCTTCGTTGATCTGTTACTTTCTGCTTCTCTCCATTATTCCTAAATCCACTTCTTCTTCCTTCAGCCCCACAAGATGTTCAGTTGTTTTGGCAAAAAGAAAAACCAAAAGGAAATCCCGTCCAACATCCCTTCTGTACAAGGGTTGATCAACAATGCAACGAGGATTCATCAAGCACGTCAGACCTCTGTGATAGGGGTAGATCCAGCAAACTCACAAGATCAAAATCCAGGAAATTCGATTATAGCTGGACCATCTGCTCCTTCTACATCATCGACCTCTGCTCAAGCTCTTCCTCAAGCTCGTGGCAGGGACCGGATTTCGTCCTCGGTCTCCATTGGGCAAGACCAAGCCTTCGATGAGGTATGCAAATTTCTTACTGAAGATTATGTTGGAATTGTTGGGATTTATGGCATGGGCGGGGTTGGGAAGACCACCCTTACAAAAAAAGTTTGGTACGAGTTTTTGGGGCCCTCTAATTTTAAAGTCGTCTCTATTGTTGTCTCAAAAATTGTTAACGTCGATCGGATTCAACAAGATATAATGAAGGAGATGAATTTGCCCTTTGAGAAGGATGTGCACCCTCTCAGACGTGCAAGGGAAATAAACAAGGCAATTGCTAGCAGCCGGAGGAAACTAGCCTTACTTTTTGATGATATATGGGAAGCTTTAGATTTATATGAGATTGGAGTTTTGGGTGAGATGAGTTTTGATACATCCATCTTCAAAATAATTTTTACTACTCGGTTAGAAGATGTATGCTCACAGATGCAGCCTGATAGAGAGATCAAAATTCAACCTCTAGGGTGGGATGACTCCTGGGCATTATTTTCCAAACATGTTGGGACTAAGACCCTTCATTCCTCCCATAATAAAATCCTTGACCTTGCTAAAAGTGTTGCTAAAGAATGTGGAGGGCTGCCACTCGCACTCATTGTTATTGGTAAGGCCATGGCATGTAAATACAGTCGTGGAGCTTGGGAAGCAGCATTGTATAATCTTCGAAAATCTCCGGCAAAGGTTCAAGGGTCTGAAGAAAGACTATTTTCGATCTTAAAATTGAGTTACGACAACATACAAAATGACGTTGAGAAGGAGTGTTTCTTGTTTTGTTGTTTGTATCCGGAAGATTCGGAAATTGATCGAGAAGAGCTCGTAGAGTTTTGGATTGGAGATGGAATTTTGGATTTGGATGGCAGTTATCATGATACGCGTAACAGAGGGTATGAAATTATAGATAGACTGTCGGCGGCGTGCTTAGTTGAATTAGAAGGTGAGGACTCCCTAACAATGCGTGACATCATACGGGATATGGGGCTATGGATCGCCCGTGAATCGAAATTCTTTGTTCATGGTGAACATTTGAAATTGACAAAAGACGAGATAAGGAATAGGTGGGAGGAGGCTAATGGGATGTACGTACTCAAAGGGGATGATTTACCGGAACAACCTTATTGCCGAAATTTGTCTACCTTAATTTTTAATGTATCAGAACTTGAGTTGCAAAATAGTTTCTTGCAATTCATGGACAAATTAAGAATCTTAAAAATGGATGATCTTACATTTCTTGATACGACATTTGAGATTGTTGGACAATTTGTTGAATTGAGGTGGCTTAGCATACTCAATACTAATCTATATAAGTTTCCAAGTGATTTAGGAAACTTGAGAAAACTGAATGTGCTACTAATAGAATTTAAAAGAGATCTAGATTCACTTCCGCTAGCCATAGGACAACTTAGAGAGCTTAGAAAGCTCTGGATAACCGGCCCCACAGGTATAAAAATGTTACCTTTGGAGCTTGGAAAGTTGAGTAAGCTAGAGGAACTAGTTCTTCAAACTGGCTACAGTGTTAATTTTATCAATCTCATTCCGAATGGGATATTTGAGCATATGACCGAGCTTAGAAGACTAGAATTGAATGTGACGAGTGTGGGCATATTACCGGCTGATCTCTGGAATTTGTCCAAGTTGGAGCATCTGGTTATCAAAGCCTCGAGGTTAGTGGCAGAACGCGATGGAGAAGATATGGATATATTTGAGACTTTGAGCATAGACGGTCTAAAGCAGTTGTCTAAGTCCGTAAGAATTCTTGAAATGAAAAGGTGGCCAATTTTTAAGTGGGCCGACATAAGATCAGCACTTGAGACCATGAACGAGATTTCTGAGTTGTCAATTATGAAATTTCCGGTTGATGAAATAATCGTATCAAGTAAAAAGCTGGAGGATCTCTTCATCGCAGAATGCCGTCGATTAGTGAAGTTGCAAGTAGGCGGGGATGCCCTCAAATGCCTGCGCTCTTTGACTATCTTCGACTGCGATTCCCTCAAACATATGATTGGCCTTGACCATCTTGATCATCTAACAGATCTTCATATATGGGCTTGTCCTAAATTGGAAGGTGCACTCATGAATCCAAATGAGGCAATTAGGTCATTACCTTTGTGCTTTCCCAATCTACAATCACTTTGGCTTATTTCTCTTCCACAAGTGACGGCCATATGTAGTGACCATGTCTCCTTTCCTTCCCTCTCGTACTTGTTCATACAATATCTCCCACGGCTGACGACCATATGTAGTGACTATGTCTCCTTTCCTTCCCTCTCACTTTTGTTCATAGAAGATCTCCCACTGCTGACGACCATATGTAGTGACCATGTCTCCTTTCCTTCCCTCTGGGCTTTGTTCATAGAAAATCTCCCACTGCTAACGACCATATGTAGTGACCATGTCTCCTTTCCTTCCCTCTTGTATTTGGACATGCTTGGATGCCAGAAACTAGAAAAATTTCCTAGAGGCTTCACGAATGAGGAAAGGCGACTGATAGGTAAGATTGCGGGAAGAAAGGAGTGGTGGGAAGGACTACAGTGGCAAGATGAAGACTTCAAGTCCCACCTCCTCCCTCTTTTTCAAGATTCAAGCGAGTGAATTATGATCACCCTGAAAAAGTGCCTTTTTTTCATGGCGTCCCGGAGGGGCATTTCGTCGAATAGATGGAGGGCGTCGGAGATCTGCTGGCACCAGCCGAAGACATGGAGGAGGCAGTGGTGGAGGAACGTAGAAGCTGACCCGACGGAGTGAATTATGATCACCCTGGAAAAGTTCCTATTTTTGAATTTGGAGGTAATCACGTATCGATTTGTCTTGGCTGATATAATATCTGCAAGCTCTATTTCACACTGCTCATCATTCACAATTGCATGATCAAAAGTGCATAAATGGTTCACAAAAATTCCATGAATCCCGAGAACAAGGAGTTGCAGCGGTTATAGTTGCTTTGAAGGTACTTCATTTTTGCTGCTTTAAAATGGGTTTTTCGTTTTCTTTTATTTTCTTGCTGTTTGTGCTTCTTTTAAGAAGACAAAATTGAGCGGCTCATTCACGTCTTGGTTGGCAGGAGCATGCTGAATTCTATGCTCAAATGTTGTTCCATGGAGGGGTGAGTTCTGCAATTGATTGAACCAGACTCCAACATGGCCTGATTTTACTAGTTTCCTAGAGTTCTTCACAAATATTCAATCTTTCAACACAGGTCATGAAAGTGGCCTTGAGCTTTTTGATCAAGGATACAAGTATATATATTGGTAATTTGGAGCTTGTTGTAATCGAGAGAAGAGTCCATTAGAGCTTATAGTTCTTAAATTACTCTATAAATGTTCGTTAGTTCAGCATTGTAAAAATGAAAGTTTTGGTTCATTTTTGTTTACTGTAATAGCACACCGGCTTCATCTTGACATTTCTTGACTTTCAGGAATTGTTTCTCCCATTAAATCAATCATAAAAACTACAATGCTTGTAAAAAGAATCCTTTTTCATGAATAAAACACAATAAGAACATTATATATATAAAAAAACAACTACAAGAAGGCCCTTACACTACATACATAACATACAAATAAATATTTTTAATCTACCGCAAGAAGCACATTAAACCACATAATCCACGTACAAATGCATGGAAACAAATTTGCTATTTGCCAGATCTGCAAAGCGTTATCATCATATCCTCCCTTCTTATGCAGGAAGGGTGCAATCACACACCCTTCCTGTAAAAGAAAGCTAAGGCTGCTCAGCTAATTCAGCTCATTCTGAAGTCAAGAACCCACCTGGATGATAATCAATGATATATTAAGAAATTCAGCTCAGAAACAATTAATCATAACAGGCAATGAATAATTTGCAAAACCGTAATCAAATACTTCAAGCGGCAGAAACTTCATCAATTCAAAAATTTTTTTACCCAATATAAAAGAGAAGTATGAATTCTATGACAGGAACAGGTGATCTGAAAGAGCTCTTTGAGGTTGCCGAAAACCTCTATGTTTAGCGGAAGTGGCTAGCTATGTGCTAACTGCAGAACTGAGAAATCTTTAAAACACTAAAATTGAATTGTTTATAGACTGGGCAGGCAGCTTTCCGATTACAAATATATATTCAACTTATTGGATACACATTAGCATCGACACTCGAATGTGTCATCTTTCTTTTGTGAAGTTCACTTGATTTTATATTATATAAATTAATTATGTAAGGGCAAAATAAGAATTTAAAATTTATAATGACAAAAATACCCCTTACCCTCCATCCACCGCCGCTGCCG
>JAVDBV010047971.1:0-33513 GCA_032619315.1 Piper longum
ATTTTTTTCAAGGAAAATTTAATCTAATCTGGGATTAGATAAAATTTATTTTATTTAAGAGAAAAAAAATGAGGGGGAAAATATTTTTTTTATTAACCATAATTAATCTTAACAGGGGGCAGAGATTAGTGTGAACCGGGTGGGAGAAAGGAATAATCAATCCAAAGATTAGTGTGAACCGAGTGTGAACCGGGCGGTTTGGCAGCGACCGGGTGGGGCCCACCATCACGGGTGCCATCGCCCGGTGGGCCCCGTCGCCACCTTCTACTGGTCCAAACCCATCTTCCCTTCCTCCATCGGGAGCCCCACAACTGCCGACGCTGTCGCCGGAGGGAGAGCGGCGATGGAGCTCAGAGCCACCTTGGCGGCGCTTCTCCTCATCTCCGCCGCCGCATTCGCCGACTATGTCCGCCCCGCGCCGAGAAAGGCGCTCTCTTTCCGGCGCAGGTCCACCGCCGACGCTTCTCTTCCCCAGCAGGTGATCTCCTCTTTTGCGGTGAATGGTACTGCTATTCATTCTTATTGTTCGCTGGTTTTAGTCTGCTATAAACAAATGATTGGGGTGTTGAGGTTGCGAATTTCTCCCTATACTTGGTTGGATCGGGTAGTAAGTAGATGGTAGTTATGATTTAAGCTTTAACTGGTCCTTTTGGGGCCCTGTTTAATAATGGAAGAGAGTCTGATTTTAGAGTTGTAAGTTTGTAGCATTTGAGAAGGTAGGAATTGCTTGATCAGTGACTATACTCTGCTATAAATGATTGTTGTATAGATTTTGATTTTTTTTTCCATGATTGTTGTGTAGATTTTGAATTTTTTTCCTACTTGGTTGGATCAAGTAGAAAGTAGACAGTGGTTATGATTTAAGCCTACCCCAGTCCTTTTGGTGCCCAACTTAATAATAGAAGAGAATCTGGATCATAAAGTTGTTGGTTTTAGCATTTCAGATGCTAAGAATTGCTTGATAGTTCTCGTATTTTAATGTTTGCAGTTAATGGTTCTGATTTTGTATCTTGTTGTTCCCTGGTTTTAGTCTGCTGTAAATGATTGTGGTGTTTAGGTTTCGAATTTCTTTATATACTTGGTTGGATTGAATAGAAAAAAGATGGTACTTATGATTTAAGCTCTTGAGTGTCCAATTTAATAATAGAAGAGAACCTGGATTATAAAGTTGTTAGTTTTAGCACTTTAGATACTGAAATTGCTTGATAGCTCTATTCTTTACTGTTTGCAGTGAATGGTTCTGATTATGTATTTTATTGTTTAGTGGCTGTAGTCTGCTATAAATGATTGTGGTATAGATTTGAAATTTCTTTCCACTTGATTGGATAAAATCTCGGTTTTCTCTTTGGATTGTTAGATTGCGCATGTGTGTGCCTTGGGGGATGACATTTGGGTTTCTTTCACTAGCCCATGTGGGGTATACATTGCAATAATAGAAGAGAATTTGGATTCCGTGGTTGTTTATTTTGAGCTATTCACATACTAGAAATTGCTAGATGACTGCCTTTGATTGTACTCATCAAAACGAAATGTGGATACTGCACTTGATTTTTAACTATGCGAGTAATGAATTATTCAGTTAGCCTCGTATTATCATTTACATTTACTCTTCTGCTTGATTGTTGTTTAGCTTTAGTAAACAATGAAGTGTTGGGAGGGCAGTGTAAACTTTTTTGAACTTGCTATCACTTTGACAAGAGTGGCTACATTCATGCATCCCACAGATAGTTCTATTTGAATGCTGATTTCTTTTTGCTTACTAATTTGCAAGAAATAAAAATTTGGTTTTCTAGGTTCATATATCTCTAGCTGGATATAAAAAGATGCGCATCTCATGGATTACCAATGATCATTCTTCTCCCTCTGTGGTCGAATATGGAACCTCGCCTGGAAATTATACATATTCATCTGAGGGGGAGTCAACCTCATACAAATATCTTTTCTATCGTTCTGGAAAGATTCACCATGTTGTCATTGGGCCTCTGGAAGATAATTTAGTTTACTTTTACAGATGTGGGGGCCAAGGTTCTGATTTTAGATTTAAGACCCCTCCTTCTGACTTTCCAATCACCTTTGCAGTAGCGGGTGATCTTGGTCAAACAGGTTGGACTGCATCCACTCTGGATCACATTGGATTGTGTAAGTATGATGTCCATTTGCTTCCCGGGGATCTCTCATATGCTGATTATCAACAGCATAGGTGGGATACATTTGGTGAATTAGTTCAGCCTCTTGCAAGTGCTAGGCCATGGATGGTAACTGAAGGGAACCATGAGATAGAGGAGATTCCCCTGATAAAATCTGGTTTTGAGTCCTATAATGCTCGTTGGAAGATGCCATTTGAGGAAAGTGGCTCTAGTTCAAACCTTTACTACTCTTTTGAGGTTGCGGGAGTTCATCTTGTTATGCTGGGTTCATATGCAGACCATGATGAGTACTCTGACCAATATAGTTGGTTGAAGGTAATTTTTCTTTACTTTGATATATATTTACTATGATGAGTACTCTGACCAATATAGTTGGTTGAAGGTAATTTTTCTTTACTCTGATATATTTTCTCATAAAAGAAACATCAGACATCAGTTCAGTTCCCTCCTGAATAGCTATTCCCTTATGTTCTCAATTTTCCTGCATTTTCTTACCTTCTTCTGTAGTCTGATCTTTCAAGGGTAGATAGAGAAAGAACAACGTGGCTAGTAGTGCTTTTTCATGTGCCTTGGTACAACAGTAATTATGCTCATCAAGGTGAAGGAGACAGAATGATGGCTTCAATGGAATCCTTACTCTATGATGCAAAGGTTGATCTTGTGTTTGCTGGTCATGTTCATGCTTATGAGCGCTCGGTAATCATTCAACTTCTGCATGTTTTTTCATCCAGCATGCATTTTAAGTGACATTTTTGTGAATTTGCTTAATTTGTAGACTCGTGTTTACGATGGGAAGGTCGATCCTTGTGGACCTGTTCATATAACCATTGGCGACGGAGGAAATAGAGAGGGTTTAGCTCGAAGGTAATGGTCTGCTCTTGTCATGGGTCATACATACTCTTTAGCTTAAAGGTATCTTTAAGTTGCATGTGACACAGCAATAATCGAAATGCTGCCTTCTGTTCAATCTACACACTTGAATAGGTCTTTTTGTAACTTTTTGTTGTTGATGGTCACAAGGCTGAAACCTTTTGCTAAACAAATATGATTTTTTAATTCACAACACAAGCAATATCAACTATGTCAAGTTCGACGCAGGTATAAGAATCCCCCACCAACTTGGTCCATGTTCCGAGAAGCCAGTTTTGGACATGGAGAGCTAAGGATCGTAAATTCAACGCATGCATTCTGGAGTTGGCACAGAAACGATGATGACGAGTCTGTTCGATCCGACATGGTGTGGATAAATTCACTCTCCAGTTCCGGATGTCTCGTAGGTAAAAAGCCAGAACCGAGGAAGATGCTCATGGTTTCTTAGGAGGATGCACACCACCGTTATTACGCACTTCTGTACATAACTAGTTGCATTGCAATATGTTAGTTTTTTAGCGGTGTTTGCACTTGTGTTGGTTTCTCAATGAAATGAATAATATAATGTATATGCCACTAAACCATACTCGAATGAGTTATCTGTGATATTGCCTGTATGGCACCTTGAGATTGTTTTTATGAATCAAAATTTTATGGTTGCAGAGTCTGGATATCTCATAACTTTGTAGCCCAAGGTGATGATGGCATGCAGTTATTTTTTTTTTTAAAGAGATCAAATTGATCTGAGCTTGACTGTCTGGTTAGAGTTGAAACATTTCCAAATTGTTCTTCGACGTAGCTAAAACATGGGAATATAAAGTTTTTGAGCTACGCCTCTAATTTGATTTAATCTTTTTTGGAAATCAATATGATCTATTTTTAAATTTATAAAATATACATTAGTTTAAAGATATTTATAATTAATGTTTATTATAATTACTTTGATAATTAGGATAAAAAAAGTTAAAAGCATTAGATTGAGCTGAAAGCTTATAAAAACCTTTATTATTTATTTTTATATTTTATCTTTATAAATTTTGAAAAGTAAAACCCACTAAATTATTCTAAGTAAAAGTGTAGCTCATGTATATAAGGTTCCTAAAATAAATATATTGTATGATGGTATTTATAAGTTATAATAAATTCACTGCTGTAGAACCCATCAAATTTAATTGCAAGGAACAAACATTATATTTAAATAATTGGACTCTAAATCTACAATAGTGAAAAAATAATCAACAATTGTGAAGTTGTAACGATCAATGACAAGTAGATTGGCTAATTAAAAAAAACAACTACAAGCAAAAAAAGTATTCGGAGGGACGTGTTTTCTAGAAGCCAAGACCGCGAGCTCCTTGCCTCTAAATGCATGCCGAAGTTGACAAAGTCTATTCTCTATATATACTATTTTTTTTTCCCAAGGCGAAGACTTTCTTGGATTAGTAGTTGAAAATAAACATTTATATTATTTTGACTAAATTCATATTGAAGTAGATAAGACAAAATCATGTTTGTTAATACATGCTGCTTAAAATTACTAATAAAATAACAATTTTTTTAAAATTTACTGCTGATTAACTGCTAAGGCTAGGACGAATCCAAAGAGTTTTATGCCTAAACCCACTTCGGTAACTTATATAATAAAGAGTGGAAATTTCAAATGAAGTTGAAAAAAATATAATTTTAATACCGTATAATACCACTCAATTATATATGGAAACATATATAATTTTAAATATTATATCATACTACTCAATTATATATATTATATCATTCACCGTTGTAAAATCTGATATGATTTAAGATTTTATACTATTTTAATTCGTACTAGTGTGAAATTTTTACAAAATCATATTATTTTTGTTAAAAATTATGGTATTTTAATATGTGTTTAATAAATATTAATGACAAAATATAATTTTAACATTTAATAGAATATTTTATTTATAATTTTAGAATATAGTTTAACTCGTTATAATAACCTTGTTGAACAAAACATACTAGGTATAATCACTCTTACCGGATTGAAAACTATGGTTTTGACAAAACATTTTTTTTTTCCCCAGAGACCAAAAGAAAAAATTTTAAAAAAATGTTTAAAGAAAAGTAAAAGCTATTTTGAAGACTTTGAAATTTAAAAAATTGGCTCTCTTTTTATGCAGGAGTGTATACAACAGAATCCCATCCCCACTCAAATCCTTGCAATTCCCATCTTAGTCGAGCTTGATTTGATCCCCCCACAGCAGAAAGATGCACGATTTCTGCCTCACCATCCCCTACGGCCTCCTCGTCCTCGCCGGCGGCGTCTTCGGCTACCTCAAGCGGGGCAGCACCGCCTCCCTCGCCGGAGGCGGCGCCTCCGGCATCCTCCTCATCATCGCCGGCGTCCTCACCCTCAAGGCCTCCGGGAAGCGCACCAACTCTTCCCTCGGCACCATCCTTCAAACCGGTATTATGAATATCTAGTAATCCGTGAATGCTTCATGCAGATCGTTATAATATGGTGCTGAGGAAATCGATCTGCCGTTGAAAAAGTTGTCGTCTTTTTTGCTCGTTCTTGGTGGCGGCGAGGGGAAAAACTGCATCTTTGGTTGTGGGTCTGGTTCAAAATTTGTTGATTTTGCTGCGTATTTGCTTCTTGGGGGGGGCTTATAGCTGGCATGCAGGGGTATAATTTCATGTCTAGAAATAGGAATATAGATCATCGAATGTTAGGCTGTGTTTTTCCCTGATTCTATGTATGTATAGGCTTGACAACAATATAATTTTTTTCTGCTTTGGAACTTTTTGAAGCTTGTGGCTCTCTCGTTTTATGTGTAGAGTATGTTGTTTTTATTTTCTTTCCTTGAGCTACTGTATCTGATATGGCATGCACAATCAATCTCCCAGCTATGGCATTGCACATGATAAACTATAAACTTTTAATGTTGAACCAGTTTGCCTCAAAGCTCAGGCTTTTCGGAAATGAGGCCATTTGTTATTAACTTCAACACTACTCGTGCAGACAAGCAGGCTTTGCTCATAGATAAAAATCGTGCAAACTGGATTTGAACTGAGACCCCTTTGTCTTTGATATCATATAAATTTTGTATGGTTTTAACCTCTGTGCCTGAGATATTATAGTTACTATAATTAGGGTTGTGAAATATTTAATTCAACTCTGATGTACCCTTAACTATTTCTGAGATCCAACTTTACTTTGGCTTGGCTTTTGTCTTTCCTAAAAATCTCCTAGACATTAATATCCTCCCGAATTGCTCATGGCTACTTTCTTTCTCAAGGCCACGGTTTAATTTTTTGCAGATATGATCTACCCACTTGATATTTTAACTGATATGTTCTACCCACAAATTATAAAGTAATATGATTGATCCGAATGATTAACTAAAGCTGCAACATTTGAAGTTGATTCCTTTTGATATTAACTCATCAATCTTAAACATTTCCATCTTGGCTTGCCTCTGATTCATGTCTTGAACAGTTGTTGCCGTGGCCTTGACATGGGTGATGGGGCAGAGATATCTCGAGACTGCAAAGATCATGCCCGCTGGCATAGTAGCGCTATTGAGGTATGATACATCACTGCAATTTTGTTCAAATTAACAATTAAAAAAATGCTTAGTTTCCTTCCTGCTTGGAGTGGAAGTGAATGTGCATCACGTGCAGCCTTAGATTGCAGGCAGCAGAATAAAGCTGCTCATAAGTTTCCTGTGTTATAAATGCTCATATAAGTTGCATCTCAACAAAAAACAAGTTACTGTCACTACATGTAGGGAAAGATTCTGCTTGGTGGATAGTTCTTCCTTGTAAACTAGCTGATTTAGTTGATGTTGATGCAGTGGATTGATGGCCGCCTTTTACGTGTACAAGTTCGCCACTGGTGGCAACCATTTTCCGGCCAAAACAGAGTGATCGATCCATGAAAACCTGTTACACAATCGATACACATATGAATTTACAATAACTGTCATCCTGAACGATTTGTACTATTACTATAGATGTTGTATTTTCGTTTCTCAAATTCCGTCTTTACAATGTTTGTTCTATCGCAATACAATGTGGTGTGGAGCTTTCTGAGATAACTTCTTCATTAAAACATTCAGTTTTGATACAGTTTAGATCAAGAAGTTAGTATGACCGATTAGAACTTGTTAAGTGCTTCTTTCTACAAGTAAGAAGCATTATTTGGCTGGGCATTTTTCCATGGACTCATAAAGGAAGCGACCAACAAGTAGAAAATAAATTTGAATTATGATGCTCAACGAGTGTTATAAACATAGTTGAAGAGAACAGGAGAGTTTATACAAAATGTGCATCCATGGTATCTATTGAGCTGATTATCATCTAATGAGTCGGTGGTAACCATTATGGGGTTTCCTTTCACACTTTGTTGCAACTCCAAGCAGTGTTTTTCATAGACTTTTGCTGCTATATGGCAACCGGATTAGTCATCTATGGCCAATTCAAAGTTATACGGCTTTGCTTTCAAACACAATACGATGACTTTGAATTAATTGCTTGAGGTGCAAAGTTGTTGCAAAGCTATAGTCAGCCCCCACATCTCAAATGATTTGTAGAAAAAATCAACATGCACTTCTCAAGTGATTTTGCCTATTGATCTTTTCTTGGCAATAGATTTAAAGATGCTGGAATAATGGGAAATTTTTATGAGTTTGATTCCATATTTTTCAGACATGAACTTCTCTTTCTCCCATTATCCAAGTTTAAATACTCTGGTATAGTTCTAGGTGTAGCAGAGCATCACAATTACCCAAATGTGATTCACTCATCAACCTTCTTGCTATTAGTTTGTAGAGTATCATGGTCATCTGCAATGTTAAAGAATCCTAAGCCATTGACGGAAGCATTTTACTTTGTTTACAAATGACAGATTCTGCAGATTTCTGCCAATGCTAAAAGTATTTCACAGAAACAGTTGTCTGTAAAGCAAGATATTGCATTTTTTGCTCAACAATTTGCAGGTCTGAAGTATTTTGGAGCCAAAGAATGGCACCTCTCGTTCATATGAGGATATGGGTCCAAAGTATTGTACCCTCGCAGTTGCATTCCGTACTCACCCAGAATTTGACAGAAAGGGAGTTTCGCTGTATCTTCCCGATTGCACCATTGTGGCAGACGAGTGAAATTGTCCTCAAAAAGCCTCAATGCGTGAGCATCTTTAATCTGCATATATGCATATTCAACAATAAACTAGATCATGATCAAGCACAAGTACTTTTGTTTAAAATTTTCAAAAAAAACAACTCGATTTTAGAACACCATTTTCACAAATAGCATTGCACTGTAGATCAACAAAGAAAAAAAGCGGGAGTTTTGAAGATTGAGAACATATTGTACTGTGAATTCATTGGCCTGGATGGAGCTGGCAATTGGATCAAACAACCCTGCTTGCTTGTACATCTCAACAACAAATTCAATACAAGAGGTTTGAGTATCCATCAGAGTAAAGCCAATCATCCCTCTCAGGAATAGCCAATAATTTAGAGAAGGAAGTGCCAAGCTTTTCAGCTTCGGTTAGTATTTCCGGCAAATCAAGATCCTGCAAGATGAACAACACACCTCAACTACTCAGAAGAACAGCATGTAAACCATATAAATAGATACCATATTATTGCTCATTGTTGTAGTTAGACTGAATAATCTTTGCATGCATCAGTTTTTCTTCCACTTTTAGGGTTGCCCAAAACATATTGTATCAAGCACATAGTTGGAAAAATCGGAATCGAAATCGAAATCAGAATTGGTTTTCGAGGGAGTTATTAAATCGGTTCGAATTGGTCTTTATTGGTTAAAAATCGGTTCAATTGAATCAGTTTAAATTGGTCTAATCGGTCATATATAATAATTTAACAACTCATAATATACATATATAAAAATTAGATATTGATTTTATTTTAATATTATTATATGTATTATATTTTATGATATTTTTTATATTTTTTAAGATTTTTAAAAATTATTTTAATTAATTATTATTTTTTACTCGAGTTGGAGTAGAGTTAACTTTTAATTATAAGAATGCCACTCCCACTCTTCACCCCGCCGTCCCTGCCCTGCCTCCCCCCGCCAGCCCCGCCATGTCCATGCCCGAACTCCCCCCACCGGCCCCACCATGCTTGAACTCCCCCTGTTAGCCTTGCCACGCACAGACTCCCCCTACGCGCCACACCCCGCCTGGCCTCCCCCAGTCGGCGCCGCCCCGCCCTACCACCCTAGTCCCGTCAGCCCTGATCCATCCCACCACCCTAGTTCTGTCAGCCCTGATCTGTCCCCTCATCGGCCCTGCCTCCCCTTACCGGCCCCGCCGCACCCTGTCAGAGTGAAGGGGTGGCAGTGGCGAAGGAGGGAGAGCAAGAGGTATTTCTGTTATTTTAAACTTTAAATTTTTATTTTGCTCATACATAAATAATTAATATAATATAATATAAATGGTATTTTAGTAATTTATCCAAAACCGATTCAAAACCCGATTCAATGCCAAATTTGAAACGAATTCTGCCCAATCCGATTTAACTCCAACTATATGGTTTTTTAGCACAAAAACCTTGGTTCGAGAATCTTATTAAGTGCCTCATTCCACAAACTTGGTGCATAATCTGGCTGGAAACGATTCCATACAGTCATAAACGAAGCAACCTGCACAACAAATTAAAATCAAGTCACTTGCAATTATAATTATCTTAGTATGAAGCTCAAATAAAAAATTTGAAGAAATTAAAGAGAGATTGATACTGTGGGATCCTTCAGTGGTAGTATCTATCCAACTAAATATTCATGCTTTTCAGTGGTATCCATAACATTTTCCTTCCATGCTTCTTGCATATTCCCAAGCAGCAGTTTCATTCAATTTTGCCCTAATATCAGCATGCAAAGGCAGCAAAGCAATGTGGGAATTTGATTCATCTTTGTTCATTACAATGTCCCACCATTTGTCCATGGCATCAAAACAACAACACCATCTCCCTGTTAGAGAAAGAGAAAAAGAAAAAGAAAATAGCTTAATATACTAATTATCAGAATTGAATATATATCAGGCAAAATTAATGCAGGTTGGTAAATGTCATTTCTCATGATAAAAAAATGAATAGCGATGCCCTCCTTTACTCAAAATGTAAGCATGAAGGTAAATTATGATACAGCTCCCCAAAGTAGTTGAGCCATTTTGAATCATTTATATTATTTTTTAATTAAATAAAATATAAATTTATATGAAGTTGGCTAATACAGTGGTCTTTTTAGTTCTTAAAATTGGTAAATGTAAGATTTATATCACCTTAAAATATTAGTTTAATAAATTAAAAGGAAATTAATATGTTTTAATAGCTTTAATTACTTGACTTAGCAGTCAATTATAAAATCATTCACGAAGAGTTTGGCTCCAGAAGTTACGAAATGGAGTGAGGTCGACTCGGGGAGTTTTGCATGGATCGAAATGAGAATTTTGATGGGATTAATTTTGGTTTAATATTTTTAGTTTGAGTTTTAATGTTTAAGGTTTAGAGTTTATATTATTGACCATACAAAATTAATTACCTTCTCATTTTCATGCCCAGATTCACCTACCCAGAGCTGCCCTTCAGAGTCCTCAGAAGAACGGCGCTATGGCCGGCAAAAGCTCCGGTGACCCATTTCTCCAAAGTCTCAAATCCGCCCCATCTTCCCCGGATCTTGGATATTACCATAAGATCACCGCTATGAACATCTTGGATGCTAATATTTGATGCCCATGGTTTGGGTTTCTTCTCAAACGTGGCCTTCATATGCTTCTCCAAGAATCCAAGGTTTGAGCTTTCACCCCAACCTGTGTTGGCAAAGAACAATGCGCGTATGGTACCCAGCATTCCTGTTTCCATGAGGAAGACGAAGACTCCTTTATTCTTGACCTGATCAAAACAAACACATAATATATACTCGAAAAAATTATCATGAATTAGTTGATGAAAGACATACATATTCAAGCTCGGCTTCTCCCTCCCTCTCACTAAAATCAAGTGTGTGCTCTCTGGACAAGAAGAAATATTCCCAGGTTACTTTGCATGGAGTGGCAAAAATGTACAGATCCCTTATTAAAAAATTAATTTTGTTAAATAACCTACCCGCTTGTAAGCCGGCAACAGTCCACCTGAGGTAGCTATTATTTTTTATATATCGTAATGGATGATTTCATCACTTATAGCCAAACAGAATAATTATAAGAGGTTTTTCGAACCAAAAAGGGTCTTTATCTTCCTCATTTTAAGTATTTGGCCACCCCTAGTACCTTGAGCGGTGGGGATTTAGGCATCTAACTAGGATTTGGCCACCCCTACATACTTTATATTTTTATTCTTTTAAATTTTGGTCGAGGGTACTTCAGAAAATTTATATTTTCCCTATTTTTTAATAATTAGGCTTGATTTCCCATCACTTTATAATATCGAAAAACTTCTCTCCCTGGAAAAAATATTTTGTTATAATTAATAATAATTAAATATAAGTTAAAATACCATTATTCAAAAAAAATGATTTTAGGAAATTTATTAACTAAAAAACCACATACGAAGAAGGCTTGAACTGTGCATTTGTAAAGAGGATATGCCATATTACCAGGTAATCAGTATGCTTAGTATATTTAGTATTTAGAACTATTTTTCCACTGGTGCAAACCTACACAATGTTACATTGATGGAAACAAAGAATAGGATAAAATTAATAGTGCACACAGCAATACTCTCACTCAATCTAGCATGATGCACTGAGAAGATGGTGAAGTACCCTGACATGGAGGGTGCCGTCTCCGAAAGCACTCTTACTCTTGTTGTGGAGCTCCATACACGCCCTGTACTTGTAAAAACATGTCCCTCTCCATTCCAGAGAAGCATTAGAACCGGACACCGACCCCACAAACAGCGGCAAGAGATCCCGGCGAAGGGCATTAAGCACCGGCCCCTCGGTCGGAATGAGGCCGTCAGAGCGCCACAAGGTTGGAAAAGACGGATGACCCAGAACTCAAAACAGCAAGAAGGTGATCTGCAGGTTCTCTCCATGGTGGCCAGCAGGCGTGGAGTGGAATGGAGAGTGGGGAAGAAATTACAGGAGGGAAATTATAGAAGTCGTCGCCATTGAAGCTGCTTGAATGATTGTCAGTAAAAAGGA
Organism: Piper longum; assembly: GCA_032619315.1. Classification (NCBI taxonomy): domain Eukaryota; kingdom Viridiplantae; phylum Streptophyta; class Magnoliopsida; order Piperales; family Piperaceae; genus Piper; species Piper longum. The sequence goes on from JAVDBV010047971.1 coordinate 12,174, forward strand.
AGGTAGTTGAGATCTCGAGTAAGTGTTGCCAGAGCTTCAATCAATCATAAAAGAGAAGATAATGTGATGTATACCATGTATTCAACATCGGCATATCTTTTGGAGTTGATCTGGAGTTTGTCTCCAGACTTCGACTTGTGAGAGAGTGATAGTGTGATCATAATAGTTATATGGAACCTGTTCTATAAATAAATTCTGAAAACAAAAGGCACGAGTAGAAATTTAGTTTGTGCGATTCATGTGTTAGATTATATGATTTGTTTGGCCACCAAATTAAAAATCAACAAGTAGCTGGATCCAACCTAGCCAACTCCTTCATATGTTGTTTTGTTGGATACGAGCTAGCTAAGCTTGACATGTGTTATTTGGATGACAAGACATTGTGATGGACATATGACAACCACCATATTCTTAAGTTTGTCTAATCTGATTTTTGGTATGTTTCTTCTTCTCCTCGAAGAGTATTAGTAAGTTCACAAAACCATGTATCAAACCTCTAATTTGTGATCTACAATTGCTATTTGAGTTCACGTTTGGAAGACCCAAAAAGGTTCTCAAAAAACGTAAGCCATTGACGAACATTTTTTCATTGTTTTAACAGCTCAAGAATTTTTCTTTATTGGCAAGGGCGATTGACTACCAACAGTCCCAAGAATTTCCCGAGGACATTGAGTCCATATAACAATCATCATTTGCAGCCATACCTAAGCTAAAATAATTGTGTGTAGAACATACCAAATCCACATTCTGCTCAACAATATGCAGGTGGAAAGTTTTCTGGAGCCAAAGAAGGGCACCTCTCGTTCATATGAGAACATGGCTCCTAGAATTTGACAGAAAGGGACTTTCGCTATGTCTTCCCGTCGGCACCATTGTGGCAGGCGAGTGAAATTGTTCTCGAAAAACCTCAGGGTGTAAGCATCTTTAACCTGCAGATTCAACAATAGCTTGACTCAAATCATACACTCAGATGATTGCAGTGCAAGGTCTTTTGTTTACCCCAAATATGAAAAACTTCTGTCACAGCTATTTTGTTTGAAGGTCAATCAAAATTTTTGCTAAATCAGCTCAATTTCAGAACACCAATATCACAACTAATTTTGTTCTGTAGGCTGTAGCACAGTAAAAAATGCACAAATTTTTTAGATCCTGAGCATATCATACCGTGAATTCATTGGCCTGAAAGAAGCTAGTAATTGGATCAAAAAACCCTGCTTTCTTGTACGTCTATACAACAAATGCAATACAAGAGGTTGAGTATCCAGTAAAGCCAATCATCTCTTTCAGAAATGGTCAATAATTCACCAAATGACATGCCATGCTTTTCAGCATCAGCAAATATTTGAGACATATCAAGATCCTGCAAAAATGAAGAACACAGCTTAACCACTCATAAGCAAGAAAGAAACCATAAAAATAGATACCATCCTGTTGTTTATTTGTGCATATACACAGGATTATCTTCACCTCAGTTAATTTATCCCGTTTAGAATAATGCGACACTTGATAACTCTTCTAATTTTATACACGTTCAACTGCGACACCATTTTATGCCCAAAATATGTTAATATCAAGCATTTTGCTATAATATTTATAAAGATTTTATAACGAAAACCTTGGTGCTTGTTGAGTGCCTCATTCCACAAATTAGGAGCATTTTCCGGCTGTAAGCTATTCCATATGGTCATAAATGAAGCAACCTGGAAGACAATAAAGCAATGTGGGGCATTGATTTATCTTTTGTCTCTTTATCGTTCTACCATTTATCCCATGGCAACAAAGCAACAATTTTCACTCCCTAAGAGAATGAAGAGAGCTCACACTTATCGGAAAAATTGAACAGCAAGCAAAATGTATGTTCGTAGATGCAGTTTATAACAGCATGCTGAAAATTGAAATAAATAGTCTAATTCAAGCTAAAGACAATTCATGATTCATGAGGTATAAATTCCATATATATTGTCAAAAATAGTTTACATTCTCATTTTCGTATCCGGCTTCACCTACCCAAAGCTTTCCCTCCGAGTCCTTCAAAAGTACAGCACTATGACCTGTATACGACCCAGTTGCCCACTTCTCCAAAGATTCAAAGGCAACCCATCTTCCACGCAATTGAATATTACCAAAAGGTCTCCTGTATGAACGTCTTCGATGCTAATATTTGAAACCCATGGCTGAGGCTGCTCTCAAATATGCATATGTTCCTCCAAGAAATTAATATTTGAGCTTTCGTCCCACCCTGCACTAGTAAACAGAGGGAATACATGCGCTAAGGCTTGTAGAGTGCGGAACATATTCCCGATGCCATGAGATAAATGGGTACTCCTTTGTTCTTTACCTGATTATAACCAACAAATAACACATCTTATGCTCAATATGTCAAATGCTTGAGTCTTGACAACCTCGAATTCGTGTGAAATTTTAAAGGCAAGCATCAAATGATATTATCATCTTACGATTACATCATAAATCATGAATCATCAATGATTCAATATCATCATCCCAACTACATCATGAATCATAAAATTAGAATCATCAATATCGTCAACCCAATTACATCATGTATCATAAAATTAGGCTTCCAAAGATTGACAAACAGGGTAATCCCCTTCCCCTACTTCTAATCTCCTTCCAAACCCTATCATGCAAGTATCATAAATTGCAACCCCCAAATTCAAACCATCACCCATCTTGCAAGCTGCATCCAATCTCACAACAAAAATGCAACCATTGGAATCAAAATCCCCAACGTCAGAATCAGCCATTGGAATCAACCTACAATGTAATCGAACGTGGAAGAGCGGAAAGTACTCTGATATGGAGGGTGCCGCCCCACCAGCAGCGGCGCCGCTCTTGTTGTGGAGCTCCAACCACGCCCTGTTCTTCGAGAAGCACGGACCACCCCAGTCAAGGGAGGACTCGCAACCGGAGACGGCCCCAATGAAGGACGGGAGCAGGTCGGCGGGGTCACGGACGGCCGCGTGCAGAGGCCGTGACAGCCGCCGGGGAAGGAGCAGCAAGACGTCGCACGGGGAGATGGGGTAGATGGCCGCCAGAGCGCCACCACGCATGAACCATGGCTCCGAGGTGGAAAAGAGGGGGGTGATGGGGGGGATTGGAGAAGGCGGCGCCGCCATTGTAGCTGCTCGATTTAAAACTTGTAAGCGCGGGAACGGGGGAATGTTTTTTAGGTGCACCTGTTTTGGGACGCCGTGGTAGATGCGTCAGGTGTTAATAAGCACGGATGAATCGCAGAGGCTTTCCCGCCCTTTTTGTTTTGTTGAAGTTTGAAGGGGATCTAGCTCTTAGTAGTTCAACTAACCACCATTCAAAAAACACGGTTATAGATATATCTTCTTGAGATTATAAAATTTATGTTTTTTGTTATTGTAAAATATAAACACTCGAACCTAATCAAACCAAAACAGATTTAGCAAATTTCGTTTGGTTTTGAGCTAATTTTTCGAATGGGTAATAAGCAAACAAAATACCAAATAGCAAATGTGCCGAAATACAGATTTAGCAAATTTTGTTTGGTTTTGAGCTAATTTTTTAGTTGGGTAATAGGTAAACCAAATACCAAATAAACATTTCTATTAGGTTACGAACCAAACCAAATGTGCCGAAATAATCGATTTTTAAAAAAAAGTATAAAATATATATTTTATATTAATTATCATAAAATCATAATAGTTGTATGATAACTTTGTATTTATTTAATATGATATATACTATTAAATGATTATTTTTACTAAAATAATGATAGCTTTTGATTAAATAATTAAATGAATCTTTTTATGTATAAATTATCATTCAATTCAATGATTCGATTACTCAACTGACACTTGGCTCGGTTCGGTTTTAAGTAGAGTTCAATTACGGTTCGTTCATGAAATCTGACCGCAGAAGGGCTATTTGGCAATTTGGTCCAACCGGTTTGAACCTATTGCCCACTCTATTATGATAGAATGATACAAGTCTTATTAAAGTTTTGTGTTGTGCTAACATGGACGTTTCAAAGTCTCTTTGATGGGTTTTTTTTAAAAAAGTTTATTGGAAGACATCTGATAAAAAATACGTATATAAGGATCAATGCAAATTGTGTTGATACAAATTTTACCATGTAATATATTAGGATTTGAAATAGCATCGATAATCAGTAGGAATGACTGCATAAATTTTTCTGAAACTCCAAAATTTGACCGTACTAATTAGCAATTCACACCTAAAGAGAAAACTCTGCACTACTAAATGTATATATTTCTTCCTACCTAACATTGTAAACAATTTATAAACAAGTTATCGTGCAATTTTAAATATTAGTATGTTGAATGTATCCAATCCAACTCAAATTGAGTCATGAATCTTTTTGATTGGGTTATTGATCCAGTTCAAGGTTTTTAAGAAATATGTAAAAAATGCTTACAGAAATAACATTGGAAAATTTCTTGGCTCATATCCAGGCCCCCCCCCACTCTACACTTTGTAAGGACATATCCTACATTGATCAAAAGAGCCATGTTAGAACAAATTGGAAGCAGATCTTCAACTCAATGCCTCACGATTGCTTCTCTTTATCTGCGAGAGCTGAAAGAGTACGATGGCCGACAAATACCAGGAAAACTCCAATGAAACCCAATCCTTTCAGGGTGGTAAACAGATTTAACTGCACAACAACATTGTAAGTCAAACATAAAACAAAGATAAAACTGAATGCACAAAGCAAAAACTAGAGCTTTCATGTTAGCAAATCTTAACAAACCTTAATCCAGAAAAGCACGTAGAGGAAGAGAACTGCGGCAATGCCCAAATGGAAAAGGATTGCTGCTGTGGCTGGTACCGAAGAGCTAGGGAACTTCTTGAAATTTACTCTCAGTCGAATGAGCTGCATTTTACAAGTAAAGATCACTAAAACCACAAGAGTCGAACTTGAAGAACTGACAATGGTACATAATAGCTAACTAGTACTCCATCTACAGATTCCAGTGTAGGAAAATAATCAGCTGTAAGGTCTTCACAACCAATATTTGACACTTTAGACCTAATGAACATCTAGATATGAAAGGGTGATAACAACCATTAACTTATAAAATTTCAGAAATGCCATTAGCAAGTTGGGTTAGGTTAGAAGGGCAGAGATTGAAGGATATACCAACATCTAACTAAGATTTTGGACAGGCCACGATTTCCAGAAGTATGTTAAAACCTTATCGTCTCTGCTCTTCCTCTAACAACATATATAACCAAACAATCCACCCAGCCTCAACGTACTGAGATTTCTATCACTCCACTCAAACATCAAACATTTAATGTGGCCTTTTCTCGCAACTTGTTGCATGCAGTCCACTTCCACTCTGCGCACCTTTAACACATTTTGCACCACCATTTTTGTCCTCTCTCCTACTCTCAACTCATATATATAGGAATAACAAAGACAATAACATATCACAGCTGGAATAACAGAACTTACCCCAATTACAAACACAACAAATGGCAGTAAAGTGAGACCCAAGAAAGCCAAAGACAGCTCCTGTGGAGGACGCTTCTCTGGAGTCCTAAAGATGTGGGATATTTCTGCTTTAGGCCCAAATCTAGAGTAAGGATCAACAGCTTGAGCAGGAGGGCGTGGTGCTTTTTCTGATGGCTCAGGCAACTCCAAATCAAGATGCCCCAAATTTCGCAGGAGTGAATTCTCCTGAAATGTGAACCAAATTAAATTAAAATAACAATATTGTGCCCAGCATAAAATTAAAGTAGATAAAACAATAGTAGCCTACCATTACAGCATCTCCAATTGTGAGGTGAATTTCATATCTCCCTGAGAGATAATAAAGCTTTTCAACAAGACCAAGAAAATCCTACAGTGAGGAAGGGAATTAAAACATGAATTCATGAATCGACTCTGACGACACAAAGAATAAAAGGGCAAATATTGCAGGCAATATTTAAGCTTAACATAGCGCGAAGAACTTACTAGTACTAGTTCAAAACGTTTTCCAGAATTTCCCACCACAAAAATGTGTTTAACTTTGCTCTCATGCTGTAGTTCAATAAATACCTGGAAAGAAACACTACATTTAGAAATGAACGTGGACATTGCTGCTGAGGTTTCACAAAATCATAAAAAATAAACCTGATGTGGATTAAAAGCATGATTCATTGGTGTAATCAATTCAAAAGAAAGTTGCAGCTTCTGTAAATGATTTGCGAACAAAGATAAGGAAGAATCGCCTGATAAATCAAGCCTGCCAAAAGAAATGAAGCAATTAAATATCACATTACCAAGCAATCTGTCAGGTACATTTAAAAGTACCTACATATAGCATTTTTTTTTAATTTCATCACATGCAGACTAATGATAAAGAAGATTGAGGAAAAGATAAACATTCAAACAGGGATTCATAGTCATAACTCAGCAACAACGGAGATTGACACTTCGATCAAATCATCCATAAAATGTTTCAGACAATGACCTCATCTACCATATCTTCACGTTTCACCATCCAATAAAACTACAATAGGTCCAACCTAGCCAGCAAGCTAGAGTGCTAGTCAATGACTCAGTACGCACATTTAGTTATCATCAGCAAGAGTATATTCCAGATTCAGTTGTGTAATTCCTTAGCAGCCTTACGACAAAGTTTAAAATTGATTCAACTGTCACAACCCATATATAACAAATATATCAAAACGAACCCTCATTTAACAAAGATATCAAAATAATGGCTCACTTTTTTCTCGTTTCAGCAGACCCAGTGTCACTGTCAAGCAAAGCTAGTTCTGGTTTCTCAATTTTAACTAATCCAGTAACATGCACAAGCACTTTTGTCTTTCCACCAGTGGCATACGATTTCTCAAGTTCAGAATCATGGAGAACAACCTAAGCATCATATTTGATAGTGGAAGGTCATTCCAATATTACCGGTGGTATCAAAGTGTAACACAAAAAAAACAATCATATATTACCTCAAACACCAAAGTGTATCTGCCAACATCTATGCCTTTCGACTGCAGGTCTAAAGAATGAACTTTCTTCTTTTCATCAAAATTAAGTTTCTGCAAATAAACAAAATGTCAAAGGCTTGAAAGTGAAACTCTCCTTTGGCAAACTTGACAAAATAATTTCCCATACCTCATTCTGAAGAGCAGGGCTACCTCTGGAATCCAAACTGATGGCTTGCACTAGAATCACAGATGAATGCGGAGCATCAGAACCCAATACAGTATTCACCTTAACCTGATTTAAGAAGGAGATAAGACTTAAACGTCTTGACAGCCCATCACATCAATAACCCCACAATTGGGCTGAAGAAACCAAAAGTACCTTGAGCAGATCCTTAGACGTGAAGGAGAGAACTGTGGTAGGAAGCGACAAAATAAGAGGGACAGAAATCCTGTAAACAAGGAACACCATATTTAGATAGAAACAAGGAAGTCAGTTCTTAACATTCAAATTTACTTTCCGTGTTAATTAACATTTCCCAAGAAGTTGGTATCCAAGTATTAAATATTTTTAAAAAAATTCTTCAATAATCAACATTTATTCTGGATGTCTGGTAAAAACCCTTAAAGATAGAATCCCCAACAACACCATTCGTGCTCAACTAGAGGTCACACCAATTGGGGAGAAAATGCAAGAGAATAGACTATGTTGGTTTAGACATATACAAAGATGACCCTCTGGTGTTGTTGTGAAAATATATACTTTACAATTTTGTGGGTGTATTCAAAAGGGGCATGGTAGACCTAGAAGAACATGGAACAATTGAATCTAAACATAACATGGTCTACGACTGGATGAAGTGGAAAGAATGAATCCGTAACCCCGACCTCAATACTTTGGGAGAAGGTGGTTGACAAAGAAGGAGAAGAAGAAGAATCAACATTTATCATTTGTGGTCCAACCCCTCCACAGCCGAGCACATGCAGGAGCTTATGTGCACCAAGCTGCCTTTTTCCCCCGATATTTATCATTTATTAAAACATACTGTTCAAATATTTATCGTTCCCAAACATAAACGTGGTACAAAACAAGTAGCTTTCAAATCAGAACGTGTCCAACAAAAGCAGCACTTCTTTACATTCAGTTACCAACTTCTAAGAGTTTCCAATCCGGCACAAGTTAACAAATTACTAATCCAACACAACCTACCAAAATCCAACTTGTCCCATATGAAATCTCAAATCTTGTTTTATACTGTACTTTGTACTACAAAATGATACATAAAAGACTCAATCCCATATCACACTCAGCTTATCACCTTCTAAAAATTATCACCAAAAAAAAAGCATTAGAACTAGCATGGGTGTAAATCAAAAAATTCGAAAGTACATACCAAATCCAGACAAAAAAGAGATCACATACAACGGCAATTAAATATGGCGTTGATGCAAACACTGACTGCTCTTGCACGACTCCTGCAATTTTATAAGTACTATAAAGAAAAATAACAAATTACCTGTTACTTTCCAAACAGCCCAAAGCATCTATCTGGTAGAATAAATCTTTTCCATTTCCTGGAATACCAATTCCAAGAAAAAAATTGGCCAGACCTAAAATTTTCTCTCCAGGAATCTGTAAACTCAAAAGTCGTTTGCTTAAATAAAATCAAAATACTCTAACCGAAACAGCTGTGGTATATAAAAGCCAGAAAATTCAAACAATCTGCACTAATGTTTTTTTTTTAAATATTAATGAACTCACATTTATCTTTCCAGAAGCAACTGCTACATAAGCAGTAAACCCTCGTACCACATACAAAGAAGTAAAAAGAGGACCCATGTGATCCTTAGCATCAATTCTTTTCTCATCAAAGTACAGTGTCCCATCATCTAAAATAGGAGAAACTAAATCAGAATGCAAAAAAAATAAAATCATTTAAGGTAAACTTCAAATATTTAAACAACATCTTTAGTATTTTAAGCCAATAAAATTTTAATCCAATCTAATATTACAAGGGTGCATACCATAGCTCTCAAGAGTGTCAAACAGCTTCACTATATCATTTTTCACTATTCCAATCTGCTCAATCATTGAAAAAAATATTAACAACAACGATCATTTCAAAGCAATTTTGAAATTTAAAGTAGAACTACGTGAACACTTACTAGAAATAGCGTATATCTAGCTTCCTTGAAATTAAAGTTAATGTGGAATGAGGTTGAAAACAAAATGACAACTCCAAGAATGGTAGCAAAAGCAAATGCAATTTTAGATTGCAGCCAACACCAATAATTACCTTCAGGGAAAAATCATCAGGATATATGCATGGGCTACTATAGACACCATTTAGAACATTTCTTTTCCTATTGTTATTCCGTGTCATCGAGTCAACTATTTGTACAAAAGAAGAAAACATAATGAAGTCCTCTTTATGTTACCCAACAAAAAAAAAAAACAGCTTTCACTTGCACCCTCTTTGGATAAAAAACCTTGATTAACTTAGTTCTTTAAACATGACCACAAAAAGCACCATTGATCCTTTTTTTACAAACCATGAGTCTAGACTGTCAACATTCCAAGCCCGCAATTGAGGTAGCATTTATCACTTACCTTAGATTGATCAACTTCAGAATCTGCTAGCTTGATTACTCCTGCAAGGGTTTCGAATGCCATACCTACACATAGAAATCATAACGATATAAACAGAGTCCAAAATAACAGGCAGGAAAACAGTTACTTAAATAGCAAGATAACAGAGATAAAACCATCTCATAGCAAGCATGAAACCACCAAGATATAACATGCATGTGGCCCACAGTGACAAACGTAATCCAGCAATAAGTAAACAAAGCACAAAAAAGATGAACAATGAAAAAAGACATGACAAATATATAAGTACCAGCCGCATAAGTGCTAGGATCAGCTCCATCGCTATTAAATCTCCATCGCCCATCACTCTGGCTCAGAGCCTGTTACAATCAGAATTTTATTAATGGTGAAAAGGCTTATGCTAAGCCAGACGGCCAAAACTACCGGAAAAGAGAGGCAATGAATAAAACATTCAAACATTTACAGGTAGTGACCTTGATGGAATGAAAAACTTCGTCTGCACCTTTCAGCTGCACATCCCTTTCAACAAATTGATCCTAAATGATCAAAAAAGAGAAAAACAGATTAAAATCACACCATAAAACACTACATCTATAAAAAAAGGGCCGAATGAAATTAAAGATTTACAGATGTCTCAAGTTATTACCCATAGTACACAACACCAATCCCCATCCACAAAACACGAAACCTTAAAACAAACTAAGAAATCTTGTCATAGCCTTTTCATTGACATGCAATATAAGCTGGTAAACGTTCCACAATAACCAACATATACCTTAATCAGCACTAAGCTTCCAATGGAGTGATAAAAATCAGGTAGAGAGCTTGCACTCTTCACAACAACTTCAATTTTTGATTGCACGTCCTTATTTTATGTAAAACACCAGCATTCCCATCAGTGATATAAACACTTAATGAAGAATAAGTTAAGCAGATGATGTTGACAATTTGAAGCACCTGAAACACTTTGGAATCAATCTGACACCTCAAAATGCCACTGATTTTCAAAGCAAAAAAGACATCTTTGGTGCTAGAAGATGAAGATGAAAGGGTTTCCACCACTTTCCGGCACGACGCCAATTTAACATCAGAACCACCATCTAAGCCCAACACTTCAAACGTCCTCAGAGCCTCAAAAGTCTCCTCTAAGCTGACATCAAACATATGATCATACATCAAATTCACGATGCACACACATCTACACTTCAATTCATCGCCCCAACCAATAGAATTACCGATTTTTCACCAAAACAAAAAGTAGAAGCTACTTCCATTTAAGCAACAAAACAACACAAACATCTTCTAGGCTGACAACAAACATATGATCATGGATCAAATTCACAACACAGACACATCTACACTTCTATTCATTGCCCCAGCCAATAGAATTATCGATTTTTCACCAAAATAAAAAGTAAGAGCTACTTCAATTTAAGCAACAAAACAACACAAATATCTTCTAGGCTGACAAGAAATATATGATCATGCATCAAATTCACAACGCAGACACATCTACACTTCTATTCATTGCCCCAACCAATAGAATTACCGATTTTCACCACAATAAAAAGTAGGAGCTACTTCAATTTAAGCAACAAAACAGCACAAACATCTTCTAGGCTGACAACAAACATATGATCATGCATCAAATTCACAGCGCACACACATCCGCACTTCTATTCATTGCCCCGGCCTATAGACCTACCAATTTTTTCACCAAAATAAAAGGAAGGAGAAACTTCAACTCCAGCAACAAAACAACACAAATAGACAGATGTGCACCTTCCGAAGGCTCCATTAACGGGGACGAAGGCCTCCAAGGCCGCCGATCGGTGCGCATCGGAGATCGAACGGACAGCAGCCGCATTCCAGAAGGCCATGGCCAGACATAACATCGAAGCTACATACCTCCATCTCCCCGCCATGGCTGAAACAAGAGAAAAATTCCGAAAAAAAAATCAGAAAAAACCGAAGAATTCAGAACTAAACGACGAGATCGAGATGTGATCGGAAAGATCGGACCTTTGCGGCGAGGAAGGGAGTAGGGTTTTGGGAGGGAAGAAGAGATCCGGATTGCCTTCAAGCAGCCGTGATCCTGGGGCGAGTCATAACCGAGTTTAACAATCCACTGAGTTGAGTTGAACCGAGTTCATCCTCAGATTTAATTATGTTTAATTCCTTAATGTCCTAATTCTTTAATAAAATTGGGTAAGATGTTTGTCCTTTGGCGACCACGATCGATCGGTCAAATGATGGAAAGATGGCGGAATATTATTGTTGCACCTCTTTTGGGTGGTTTTCTAGCAATTAGTGGCTTTTTTGATTGCATATCTCAACTTTAGTTTGTTGACGATGTTTAGGAGAGTTTGGTATCAGTGTCGGTTTAGCCAAAGGCTGCCTGGGTTGGCCAAACACAAGCCGACAAAGTGGCTGCTTAATTCTATTTTCTGCTACTACGCTGCTCCAGCGAGCCAATTTTTAAAGATTTTTTGGCAATGGAGGTCTTTTCCAGTAATGGCTCTCAGATGGGTTTTGTTCTTGGCTGTGAGAAGGATCTAGTGAGGGCTTTGGTCCGGCCAGAGATGGCTTGGATCGACTCGACAAAGGTTGGAAAGAGAGCTGCATGATGGCCCTTCACAACTCCGTCCAACACCTTTTCTAAGCTTTTTTGGCAATGACAAGCTTCTCAAGTAGGATTCTCCGGCAAGGTCATGTTGAGGGCACTTCAAACTCTTATCTGGTGGGCTTGGGGGTCGCTAGAGATGGATCTCTAATAAAGGGCTCCTCCCCTTTTTCCCCCTTCTCTTCTTCCTTCCTGTTTCTTCTTCTTTATCTTATTTTTTTCTTTGCACACTTCGGACTCCTCCAACGAAGTTCTCAACTGGGCGATGTGAAGGAGCACTCCAAGGTCGGGAACAATGGGTTGGGGGCTCGCCAGAGGTGGATCTTTAGCGAGGGGCTCCTCCCCTTCTCTCTCCTTATATGCTTCTTCCTCTCTGTTTCTTTTTCTTCCTTTCTTCTTCTCTTAGCAATAGCGTCGAACTCCCGTACTCTTATCCGCAAAAAAAGAAAAAATAATTTTCAAATAGATCTGTTATAGCAAAATGGTGATGAACAATTTGCCTCCAAGATAATCTACAACAATGATGATGATTAGCAAGCGGCAGCACATGGGTGGATAACAATGCAACTCCTCAAAATCTCTCTTGGAGGTGGGCGATGATGAGGGAAGGTGATCTTTCTTTCTTTGGTGGGTAGCAACAATGGGTTAGAGGGTTGTTAGAAAAGTTCTCTAGAAAGGGGCTTCTCCCCGTACCTCTCTTCTTACTTACTCCTTTTCTTGTTTAATTTTCTTCAAATCAATGAACCCCCATTTTTCTTCTCGTTAATATGATGCTTTTATAGAACTCTCAATACTTGCATAGTTCTAATTATGATTATTGAATCTTCACCTGCCCAATTATTTTTGATTTCTCATTTTAGTCCCCAAAATTCTCACCAGTTCTTCATATCCTTTCCTTTTTCTTATCTTTTTCTTTGAATTTTGGAATTACTGTGGATTATTTCCAATGATTAGCTATGAAGGTATGATCTCAGACCATGAGGTCGATCAGTTAGACTAAAAATATTTTTTAAGGACTAAGAAGATATTTTAATATCTCATATTATTATTGAAATAAAATAAATAAATAATTGCATTATAGACTTTATTTTCTTGTTTAAACTTGTAATGAAAACCATTGCTCTTTTATTAACCAGTTTTACTAAGATATATTGTAATAAAAACAATTAAATTAAAATTAATGACTGTCATGAGCAGCTTAAAATGTTCCTCGTGATGACATTGACACATTTCCCCCCCTTTTCCTCAAAGCAGTTGACACTTTATTTCTGTGGTGGTGAACGTAGTTTAGTTTTCTTTCACCATAACACCTCTGTTAATAGGTGGGTCAATACAAAAAATATATATATATATATATATATATATATATATCATAATTAAAATATCAAAGTAATTTGGTTGGGACGAAGCCAGCTAAATATTTGCCTACTGAATCGATCGCTGTGGCTGCACCTAGTAGGCCGGGTTCAGGTCGAGCCAACCCTAAGGCCAGTAATTCGGTCAATGCTCCGATTGCTATGGTTGCAACTCCCCCGACTAATAGCAATGAGGATCGGGTCAGGATGCATCTAATTGAACAAAACCGAGGATCGGGTCAGGATCGGGTCAGCCCTAAGCCCAATGGGGCCCAACGCAACCACAACCACAGCTTCTACACTACATATACACTACATAGTAATCTAGTCGGCGAATGGCCCGATTGCTATGGTTGCAATTTCCCCAACTAATAGCAACAAGGACCGGGTTAGGATGCAACTAATAGAACCGAACCGAGGTCGGGTTGGGATCAGGTCAGCCCTAAGGCCGACTTCTACACTACATAGTAACCTCTTCAGGTTCGAGCCGGCCATTCGGCGAATGGCCTGATTGCCCTGGTTGTGACTCCCCCGACAACGAGGATCGGGTCAGAATGCGACTAATAGAACCGAACCGAGGATCGGGTCCCCAAGGCCAGTGGGGCCCAATATCCCCCTGACCGCCATTCTCCTCGTCTCGTGCCACATACCCAGTTCCCCAATATTTTTTTAATCAAATTTTAAATAATTAATCAGGAATAGTTGCCCAATTAAACCGTTATTAATTAGTATAATCAATAATAGAATAATAATTAAATCATTATCAATATTATCATTAAGTATCGTTTAGTGTTAATAATATTTTATTTAAATAAATCCTCGTTATTAATAAAATATTCAAAATAGAATCCGTTTTTTCCTTCTCCATCCTTCCACCTTCGATCCACTCCTCCGATCGCCGGCGCTGGCGGTTGTCGCTCCGGCAGGGTAGAGTCCCGTGAGATCCGGCGGAGGGCGGTGGGAATGGCGAGGGTGGCGGAGCTGGTCAACGCGGCGGCGGATCTCGGGGAGGAGCTGGCCGGCTGGTGGTACGACGTCAACGAGTCCCGCCGATGGCAGGACGGGATCTTCTTCTTCCTCGCCGGTGCATACGCCCTCGTCTCCTCCATCGCTCTGGTTTCTTCTCTTCTTCTCTCTTTTTTCTATGCCTATTCTTGGTTTTTTGCTTGTTTGGAGCTAAAGAGAGTGGATGATGCGTTGCCTCTTTTCAATTGTGTGCCAAGTTCGTTACTTGATCCTTTTTTTGTGTTAAATCGCTGACTTTGACTTCTGTATCCTGATGATTGAGCTTCTTGGATCAAGGCCAGATTTGCGATACATTGTTCATACCATTTATTTGGTGTATATTGGCTTTGTTTTTTTATTTTTCTTTTTCAATATTTATAAGTAGAGTAAACGAAATAATGAATTCAAGTTTATACCTTTATGCTCATCTCTTTTCAACTACTACTGGTTTGTTTCCGTTTGACTTTTGTGGGATGAAGGTCTATTTATGTATCTAAGATATGCTGTTTGTGTAAATATGGTGGCAGATTCAACTTGTCCGTATTGAATTGCGTGTACCCGAGTATCGATGGACAACACAAAAAGTTTTTCATCTTATGAACTTCATTGTCAATGGAGGTGAATCTCGTTAGCTTAACTGCTATATCTGTTTGTGTTGCCCTTTTCCTCCTATGTGTTGTTTCTACCGTTAACAATTGTATTGCAGTACGAGCTATTGTTTTTGGATTCCACAAGCAGGTTTACTTTTTGAAACCGAAAGTAAGTTTCACTGTCAATTATGCATGGTCTTCCATAGTTGCCTATATACATTGTGGGGTGGTAGCTGATTGATTGTTGGAGCTTTTTTTAACGATAAAAATATCGCCCCACCCATTTTATGGAAAGTGCTGGTTGACGGGCTTTCCTATGTATGATGTATTCAGGTGCTTTCTTTGGTCCTACTTGATCTTCCTGGTATTCTGTTTTTCTCCACATATACACTGCTTGTTCTGTTCTGGGCTGAAATATATCATCAGGCAAGTAACTTCCACTTCCGTGTAGATCATTGATTTATTTGGTTAAGAGAAATTTGGCTAGGATTAATGGCTAATGTAGAACTTTTAATCACCATCAGGCAAGAAGTTTGCCAACTGTTAAGCTTCGAATCACATACATATCAGTTAATGGTGCAATCTACTTTATACAGGTATTCTTGGATTCTATATATTGCTTCTCATTAAAGGCTAGCATTTGCGCAGTTTTTACTCGATTTCCAACATTTTCTTTCACATTTTATGCTGTTATTTATGCCTGGTCTTTTTGTAATAGGTGTGCATCTGGATATATATGTGGATAAATGACACTGCTGTTGTTGATTCTATTGGAAATGTATATATTGCAGGTCAGATTGTCTTTTTCTATGTGCTAGTTTCCTCTTTGCTGCCATGTTCTTTCTATATTATGTCAATATCTTGTTTTCTAAATATGTTTACATACGTAATCAAGTCAGTTATGTTTGCAGTGATCTCCTTTATAGCAGCACTTGGTTTCATCTTATATGGAGGAAGGTGAGCCTTCTGTACGGATTGTTGTGAACTTGATATATCTTCAGTTCTTAATGGCCCCATGTTAAAGTATTATTCATTAAACATTAGCTTCATTGGCAATTATTTTTGTATACTTGACTTCAATTTCATTTACAGGCTGTTTTTCATGCTGAAGCGCTTCCCGATTGAGTCAAAGGGACGTCAGAAAAAACTTCACGAGGTATGAATTTCGCTAGTATTATGTCCCCCATCAACTGTGGGACTGCCCATGATTGTGACGCCTTGCTTGTAAGGTTTTAAATCTGAATCTGTACTTTTTAGGCAAATTTTCGTTTGAATTTAATCTTGAATTTTACCTTGAAATTGAGGCCCAATTCAAGCCTGAAGTTGCTACATGTGCTTGGTCTCAAATTCAATATTTTCGTATGCTATGGTATGAAATTCCTGCCATTATTGGTTTGATAAGTTTTGCTCCAAAAAAGAAATAAAAAAAACTTCCCAATTTAGACCAGGAAATCAAATTGACCAAATGGTAGTAGCATCACCCGATTTAGAACTGATGTCTAGGCACCTGCCAGTTCATGCACTGTTCAATTTAACTTTTAGAAGTTTCTTATTTAATATTCATATTCTTGTGCTTCTGTTTGTCTTCTTTCTGAATTTATGGTCAAGTATCATGCTGCAAAGGCAGAGTTATATTACAAGTTCCGGCAACTTGCATTATAGACTGTCCTCATTATCAAATTTGTATCTGCAGTTGTGGCTGATGCTTACTAATATTTTTGTAGGTTGGTTCAGTCACAGCCATATGCTTCACTTGCTTTCTGATCAGATGCATTGTTGTAAGTATCCAGGTTAAGCTGTTCCTCCATTGTTAGGTAGCTGAATTAGAATTAATCAGGAGCGAGCTGAGCCTTGTGGAATAAGATTCCGTATGATTGAAATGACAATTTAGGTCATCTAAGCAAGCTTCTAACCTGCAGGTTGCAGTGTCTGCCTTTGATGCAGATGCATCTCTTGAAGTTATGGACCATCCAATTTTGAATCTCATCTATTACACGGTAAATATCTCTTACTAGCATCAACCAATTCTGTTGTTTCGTTCTCAATCTATTTGATTCTTCCTTTTCTAGAGCTACCAAACTTTATTTTTGCATAAAATACAGCTCGCGGAAGTTCTGCCTTCAGCTCTTGTACTCTACATTCTACGGAAACTGCCTCCGAAGAGAGTATCAGCTCAGTACCATCCAATACGTTAGCCAATGGCCTTTGCCAGCCAGTTCAAGTACTCAGATCTCTCAGCGCGCCGGAGAAGAAAGATGAAAGACGATAGTCAGTGATGGACGGCGTTGAGTTGAATCCTTTGCATATCCTCATAATCCCAGGAAGAGATGGTTACCCATATTTTTCTTGCAGCTGGAATCACGTTGTGAAATGTAATGCTTATGGAGTCACAAGATTTGCTGGCTTTTTTGGAGGTTTCGTTCTCACGTAGTGATGTTGTATGTAATATTGAATGCATAAGTCCTCTAAATGTGGTTGACTGAAATTTGCATGTAGCAGTTTTCTCAACACAAAAGCCCTTTGGGGTTCAAGGACTCATTTCCCATCTGCAATAACTCAGAACTGCATTGGAAATTTTATTCGTGTGCATTCTCACATTATGGACCTGCGAATAATTATCATTTGCTACATGTTAACGAAATATATTGCTTCATGTGGTCTCTCCAAATTTACTATTCAGACTTCTCACCAGAACATCAACCAGTGTAAAAAATTGAAGGGTTTCAGGATCCGATGCCAAACAAGACAATCTGCATTTTTAGTTAACTCAATGAGATCGAGAAATGCTGTTGAACATTGATGTACACTTGATTTCATACCAGAAAATATGTACAACAGATGGTAAAACAAAGTATTCGATGTTCAAAAGCATTTGAGTAGACTAAATCTTGGACTGAAAGACAAGCATACTTTTACCCAGAAGTGGAAGTTAGAACTGTGACGTTTTAGCTGATTACTTTTCTAAGGCTTGAATCTAGTGTTCTCTAGTTCTCGTGAAGATCCTGCATTGGAGGTGCAAATATATCATCAGTAGGCTGGACCACCAAAAGGGCGTCCTCTGCAAATAAAGATTTGATGAAACTTGGAGTCTTCAGGGAACGACTAGTCATACGAGGGCACACTTCTTCTAACAAGAAATAGGCGTGGCCAGCTATCATTCCCTAAACAATGCAAAGACCAAGATAGCATGACCTTAGAAATTTTCAGATACAATTTCAGAAATTATAATGCCACAGTTTCAGCCATATGCATGTGACAAAGCTGTTTTTACAGCACCAACGCAAAAGGTACAATATTTCCATATACCAATAATTTGCATGGAAGCAGTTAATTATGTATATAAGGCAATTGCGTCATAAATGAGTAAAACATAGAAAAGAAAAGGTTCTAAATAAACAACATACGAGCAAATCAACCCAAACACTGCCACCAACGAGAAGGGGAACCCCAAGAACCTGTTACAAAAGACAAAATGGATGTCATAACACTTCCTGTTTTAATTACTACAATACGTGACACACATCTTTGCAATATTCATGACCACAATTCAAGAGTAAATTATCAGCCTTTTCATACACTACCAAGCTAGAGCGCACACTTCAATTCTGTTAATTTTGATCCCTATCAAGGTCTCTAATATTTAACGTACTCAGCTACCATGAACAATGAAAAGAAAAAACAAACATGAAAGTCCAGTGTACTTTAATGAAATCTTCACTCACCCACGGTAGATGGGCAGCAGTAAAAGTAAAAAGACCAAGAAACCTCATGTGAATATAAGTATTTTGCTTGCTTCAAACATAAACCTGCAAGACAAAGGGACAAGTTACAGCCTCCATGCTACTGACCAGGGGAACTAAACTTTGAACACAGAATGAAAAAAATAGAAATCCCCACTGACCATCATAAATGTTAAGGAATTGCTGAGGAAAATTATGCCCGCAAAAGATTCTGACACATAAGGCACCATCCCACCAACAAAAGCGATCACAGTCGAAACAGTGGCACCAAATAACAGCATGTAGAGGAAATCTGCAGTTCGGCCTCTAAATGAGTTCTCCCCAAGTAGTTTACAGTAGCGTGCAGAGAAAAGCATGTGGAAAAGGAAATCCAAGTCTGCAAAACCCAATCAGAAATGTACACAGTTATCTTTCATAGAAAATCAAGACAAGAACACATATTTACTGCCTTCCTACAATCACTGCGTTCCAATTAGGCAAGACCAGCAGCTTCCCTAGATAATTCAACATGGAAGACAGATTAAGATTAAGTGGCGGCAGTCAGCCATCCGATTGAGATTTATACTCCTTACATCTCTTGACATACGTCATACTCTGATGATTAAAAGTGAAATATTGAACTTGCGGGAACATTCCACTCCCATATCTTGAAATACAAATAAACATCAGGTGCAGCCCTTAAAAGTTTACTAACAGCTTGAAACTTCATAAACAACACCTTTGATTGATCATCCAACATATAGAAATCCCCAAAGGCAGAAAACAACCATTTTTACTCATAAAAGCAATAAAAAAATGTAAATCAAAAGATCGTAAGAATCACCTATTTTCCTGTAAGTTCAGAAACTTCGTAATAAGAAGCCAGAACTCATAATGCTCAAATATCCGTTATGGATTCAGGTACAAGTGATAAGAAGATATAATCTGGCACCAAACAACATCAGGAAAATATGTCAGATCCTTTTGCATCATGCCATATAACACAGCAAAAAAATAAGAACATAAACACTTTTTCTTCTTTCCTTTTTTACCACGTATATGCACATATATCCTTTTCCGCCACCCCATTCAATCATTAGACCCTATAAAAGCTCACATCACAAACAACATGAACTCTCGATCTTCTTCTTCTTTCACCACATCCCAAAATGCATCAGTTTTTATTCCTGCCACCACACTAGATTGTACACCAGATCAAAGCTCAAATTTCCGCACCCATTTCGCTTATGATAATTCAAGAAATTGATGCAGAAATGACAAGAACATAAAATTACAAACCTTAAGAACAACATAAAATACCACCCAAGTGATATAATTCAGGACAATTATCTGACACATCAAATCACAAGAATTCCTGCTTCCACAAACATAAATCTCATGCAACATCAAACTACACAAATTTCTCACAAAATCAACTCCAACCAGAGCATACAACAGCTCCAGGGGAAAAAAGAAAGAAAGAAGGAGATACAGAACGAAAGGGATCGATCATCAATAGACCTCGAGCGAGAAACCGACGGAGGTAAGAACGGCGGCGGTGAGATGGGACCGAGTGATGATGGGCATCTTGCTTGTACCACTCCTCCACCGCCTGTGCCATACCTATCTCCCCCGTCGTACGGACGCCAAAGTCCTACCTCTCCGGCCATATTCCGGCGACGGATCAGGCGAAAGATCGGAGCTTTTTTCTCCGACTCTGGTGAGAGGAGAGTGGGGGAAGCGTATCACTGTAGAAGAAGCACACCCGGCAACTTCCAGTTTTGACGTTGTATGTCCATCACATTCTTACTACGTTCAAATAATTAGCATACGTAATACTAGTATTTAAATAAGAGTCGTGATTATCTCTCATGCGTACCTTACTCGAGTAATGATTAAAGTACCAAAAAAATTAAATAGCATCGTCTATATGGACATCACATGGATTAATAAGCTCTTCAATTCACACTACTCTAAGATACAAATAGCTACGAGTCAAGTATATTTTGTATACTTAACTTGGCTCCTCGTCATGTTATATGACTATGGGGCTTATATGCTTATTAGATGATAATTAGTCTTGTCTCAAAGTATTTTAATTCTACCATAATAATAAAATAATAAATGATAAAGCATCATAGTATAACTATCATGATATATATTTGAATCATAAATATTCACATGATTAAGGTACATGTGTGTTATATGGTTAACCATAAAATGTATAGTCCAAAACACACAACATAATACAGGGCCGTCACCATTGCCACTAAGCTACCTATTCATGTACTTAGGCCAGGCTAGGAAACTTCACTAATATAATAAAAAACCATGTCTAATTGTAAAACCCACGATTCGAGTTAGGGTTTTATATTTAGAACCGGTCGGTTCGACCGTTATTTTCGAGTCGAGTATGTAACACCCCGTCTCGGCTCACCCGTGAACCGACCCGGAAATGCTACCGGCGACCGAACCGTTCGATAATCTACTAGATT
>JAVDBV010047972.1:0-28480 GCA_032619315.1 Piper longum
CGAGCGGAGACCGGGCGGTGGCGGCCGCGGCGGCGGCACATGGGGAGGAGATGGCTAGGGTTTGGAAAGGGAAAAAACGTTGGAAGGGAGACGAAATAGCTCAATGGCAAACTTATAAATATTACTTGACTCGACTCTGAGTCTAGTCAAAATAATTATCGACTCGTAATAAATTCTAAAAAAAATCCAAAAAAATCAGGAAAAATCCCAGAAAATAAAATAAACCTCAAAAGATCAACATGATATGCTCTATAACTATCAACCCATCCAAACTGCCCGTAACGCATCTTAATGCGGTAAACGGCCTAAAACTAATTCTACGATCAAACTGAATAATAAAATAAAAAAAATACTGCATACTTCCATATATTCTGACAACTCATTCTTTTCTGCTGTATTCATGATGTTATCATCATATACTTGGGTACACATGACCCCTCATAGCTCATACACGCGATTGGCGTCGGCTCAGTACACGTGTTCTGAAACATACTCGACTCGAAAATAATGATCTAACCGACCGGTTCTAAATATAAAACCCTAACTTGAATCGTGGGTTTTACAATCTTCCCTCTTTATAAAAATTTTGTCCTCGAAATTTCAACATAAGAAGGTTCTACTAAAACTGTAAACTGGATTCATATAAGTTGTATCCTCTACTCTGCACTAGTCATGTACATCATCCCTAACGGTAGTTGCACCGACATGGTGGGCTCTACTTGTGATACTGTCAAAAATCAAACATTTTCATTCTGATATATCTATGTCTGCTCTGACGTTAGCATCGTCACTCTTTCCTGTTCTGATCCCGGGACCTGTGGGTTATGGGCCCACCACGCTTCCGCTGCACACTCTGATCTATTTGTGCATGTTCTGGCATCACTATCATCATTCTCTTATGTTCTGATCCCTAATACTGCTAACTCAGCGAAAAAACCTAAACCACCCCTAAGGGCCTACTGGGTTGGTCAAGCTGAGTATCGCAAAGTTCTAATCTGGGCTATGTCCGGGAAAACTACGCCGAGGGTAAGACCTACCTGCTATCATCTACCCATGTCCTTCTAATCCTCATGTGTGAAAAGTCATCTACATGTACTCGCATGAACTCTATTCTAGGTCATACAGTCATCTTAAGGTCTGCTAGCTAAGTACAATGTATAATCTAATGAGCTGTGCAGCTCACTGTCGCCAATCTAAGCCCAACTCTCAGGTGTCCCTGTATAAAGAACTGGACCGCTCACTAGATCCTAGTTGACTCGGTCCAAAGTCGAGCATCTCACTCTGTTCTATAAGAGAACAAGGATGGCTGCTATGACTCTATTGTATATTATGGCTCTGGTGGCTATCTATACAACCACTAAATATTTCTAAACGGAGCTCTCTGTCTCGAACTGGGTGAGAACACATGTACATGTACAGTGTGTCTCAAGGAGTATGGAAACATTCTCTGCATGGAGTTGTAGTGTCTGCATCTAGTCCGTGACGTGTGCTCTGGTCAATGTCTACTCATCTCAATCCTCTGGACAACTGATAGAATAACTGATACATACAAAAAGGTGAGTGGAAGACCCTCAAGTGGAAACCCTGCTATGCCTGACATCTCTGGGTTATAGGAACGGAAACTGAGTCTCGTGAAAATTTGGTTTCACTACTCAAGAACTCTCAATAGGTAATATCTCATTCTCACACATAGGGTCTAACATCAAATAAACTGAGGAAGTCGACTCGGCTAAGAAAACTTTGCTACATAGGTGTGTCACTCTGATCTATGGTGAAGTCGAGGTATCATACAAGTGGCAGGGGAGCTGAAATCCCTATGTAGCATACTGGGTGGCCAAAATATCGGTAAGTCTATGGACTTGTCTCCAAGTTCACCATGATTTACTATGCCACAGGTGATCAGTCTGTGGAACAGTCAACAATGACGTATCTCAGAAACAGCTCTTACATGGCTCTAGTTCAATCAGCTAATAGTAGGCACGTGTTTCTCGATACCGTACTAGTCACGCACTTTGGTGATCTAGAATCCCTGTGATGCATGCAAAGGATATCATTGAAAAATCCCAAACGGATACTAAATCTAGGCCTACAACCCTGGCTAACATATAAAAATCATTTGTATACCTCATTTATAAGATAATAACTCATGTTATGTTGTAGCCTATCTCAAGCTATCATTGGCATGCCAAGCATACTCAACCACCAATACATGATCATACGGCCATCTGGGCCCCATACTCATGATCTGAAAATTTGTTTAACTCGAGCTCACTCGAACAGACTTGAAGTGACCCAAATTGGGCAAAAATATAAGCGGGTAAAACCCTAACCCAAGTTGGGTTTTATAGTCACCATAATTACGTTGGTTGGGTCCGTTTGCTATTGATCGTGTTCGCAAGTTCGTTCGTGTCAGCGATCTAGGAAGCTACCCAACAAACTGATTGCCTATGACCAGGACCTGCAACTGTGTCTGTATACCTTTAGGCAGCCCAAATTTTAGCCGACATACCGCACGCCACCTATAGCCTGGCACACCCAGATGAGACCTTTCCCTATTTGGTCCAATATTTGTTTGCTCAAAACCAACCCGAAGTGGTCTGGGTTCAGCTAATTATCACTCTAAAAATAATTTGAAGGCTTTTCCAACTTTGGTTTGAGACAAAATTTGCTATCCCACTATTTTTGAATACTTTGGATATAGCGGTAAGATTATTTGAAGATTTGAAGATGAAAAGGGACAAAGTAAGGCATTGGAGTCAAAACTATAAAAAACAGATCAATAAAAATGCAACAGAATTCACTATTTTGGAGAGTGTAATATCAAAAATAAAATAGTAGATTGTGAATACCGATCTCGTCGTATACAGGCTTAGGGATTCGAATTGAACCCTAAACAACTATATAAAAATCTTGTATATTTATTTCTCGTTCGTATTATTTTATTTTATTTTTTAATTGCATAATTTTTTTGCATGTCAAGGGTGTCTTTGATTTCACCAAACCCTCTAGCCAACATGAAACGAAGACTGAGTCATGGCGACTGAAATCCCGTGCCCGAACATACATGTAGGTTTATAGAATCTTCCAAATATATGTGCCACATAAGGTAAATTTTTCTAAATTAAATGAATTAAATTTTTTTTCTTTTATCATAAATTATTTTGAACTGGAGCTAAGTTTGTGTGTTTGGAATCTTTCAATATATTTATTATCTATATTCTCGTTGAATTTATGACTTCCTTATCAAGAAGAGTAATATTTTGAAAAACTTTAATACTCCCTTTATTAAATTAAATTTTTAAATGTTTTTTAATAATATTAATTTCAGATTTTTCCAGAAAGCTTATTGTTTTCAAAAAATTTATCTAACCACACATTTAAATCTTTGCTAAGAATTTTTATTTACCAATTTAAAATATAATATACTTACATTTTTTAATAGCGTTTGATAATCATTTTTAAATTAGCACATTCTCTTTGAATTATTTGAAAATCTTATGGCCTACATTAATTAAATTTTAGGAACTCCTATCGATTTGAAACAATGATATTGCTCGTACCAATCTTTTTTATATTATATAATATATTTTCAAATGTCTTATGAAAAATTTTAAAAATAAATAAATATAATAAAGAATATAATTTCTTATAAAATGGCTTAATAAATTTGTTTAATAATCAAAAAAATATTTTATTTTTGAATACGCACACTTTCACCTTTTTGCAAAAAATGAAAGTGGTAACCGGCCCCTATCACTCATCTGGCCAAAACATGTAGACAAGCGCCTGCACCTACTCTGGTACACCGAAAAAATATTAGAAGAGAGCATAGCAGAACAAGATTACGAAAAGGACAACGAGAAAAAGTGAGGCACGCCATATTCATACCCATTCCTAATTTCTATAAATCCACCCACAGGTACACCTAACCACCTCCTTCCAACCTTCCACTCCTCTCGCCAGCCAAACGCCGTCGCTTTTACCCACTCGGAGGTGGCCATGGCGGAGACCGACGTAGAAGACGACTGGCCGGCGGCGGCGCTGGCCGACGACGCGGTGGTGGCGCGGGTGCTGCTGACTCTGACTGAACAGGCGGCGGGGGCGGCGGAGCTGAGGTGGGGAGTGACGCAGCGGCGGTCGAGGCCGGGGCGGGGGGCGGCGCCGGTGGCGAAGAAGGAAGGGGCGGCGGCGGTCGGCGGCGGGCGGCAGGGGAGCCCCACTACGCCGCTGTCTTGGAGCGACGGCCCCTCCGCGAGCGGCGGCGATGGTTGCGTCGATGCTGCCGAAGCCGACGCCACCCGAGCTATCAAACGCAAGCACAAGGTACCTTCCTTCCTTCCTTCCCTGTTCTGAAAAGAAACAAGGAAGAAAAAACGAATCTTTCCCACTTTCTCTACACAACAATTCGTGTGAGGTGTGCAACACATGAGACTTCCTCCTTTACTTGTGTTCTGAATCTATCTGTCTATCTATCTACCCTTCCTTTGATAGATTTTGTCGTACCTTCCTTCTCTTCCTTCTTCTTCTCATAAATCTTTGTTTTTGTGTTTTTCATCGGTTTTAATGTTGTTGTTTTTTTAACGGAACATTAATTGGTTTTAAGCCTTTGGGTGCTCTTTTTCTCGTCTGCTCATCACACATTTTACGAGCAAGACTGACTGCCCTGTGTCCAATGTGTCTTACCTATCTTTCCTATCTATCTTTTAGTGTTTGACAGATTTTGTCCCTGGTTGAGGCTGATTACATCCAGAGATGGGAGGTTTGGGAAGACCATCTTTTCTGCGTGCACTGGAACATGTATATCTTATAAGAGAAAGTTCCAACTTTTCATTCTTTCTTTTTTTAATATTCGGTCGTGGGTCGCCTCTGTCTCTCTCCTCTCTTCCTATAGTCCAAGTCCTTTGCGTGTCTTGCGAACAAGGTCACCCTTCGCATGGCCTGCTTTAGTGCTCTTTCTCTCTTCCCATCTCTCTTTTACGACAATGCCCTCGTAACTCCACCAGTTTCTCAAGTTGTTGAATGACACCGCCGCCACCCCCACTTTGCTTGTATTTTTTTCTGTTTTTTGAGAGGTACAAATTTGTGGTCGTTGGGTATGACTCAGTCTCATGGATAGGATGGATGGGTCGTTTAATGCAAGGCTTGGGGGTGGCACAGACTGCTAGAGAGTCTTCCAAGACGAGTCATCATCTTTTTAGGTTGGTTTTCCGCAAATGGTGGTGGGTGTGGAGAGGTGAAGCGGGCCCGGAGTGTTATGTTCTGTTGGTTGGTTGACTTTGTTAATCTCGTCGGCAGGGCAGCGCCAGTGTACAGCGTTTTTTGCTTCTATTGGTTCGTCGTTTTTTTGTGGGTCTCGTGATTGAAAGCAGGTTGGTGTTGGAACAGTTTGGTTGTTTGTGTATATTTGTTGTCTGGATCTCTTTGCTCGCGTTTGGGTATTGGGATTTAGATTGTGTTTTGAGTCGTTGACTCTCTTGCTTTTAAGTTGTTGCTGCTATTGCTAATTGGGTGCTATTTCAGGCTGGTGCTGGTTTGGTGAATGCTGCTACTAGTGGGAGCAGGAGAAGCAAGAAAAAGAAGGTAAATAGTCGTTGAGTTCTCATCGGGTGCAAGGTCTTGCAGCCCTAGAGCACTTTTCATTCTACATTTTTCTCGAGGAGTCCATCTTAGCTTCTTTTTGTTTCCAGAATTTCAAGAACTACTTCTATTTCTTGTGGCAAAACTTTATATTTTATTATTTTGCAAAGCTAAGATGGTTTTTCTTTTGATAAGAAAAAATATAGTTGGAACCGTAGGACCTTTTGGAAAGGTTGCACCTCCTATTAATATGTTACATTTGATTTTCCTTGAAAAAATTTTATAATATTTGGCTTAGGAAAAAAAAAATATATTTGTGATTCTTTTCTTTACCTATAATAAAACACCCATATATTCTCATTCTACAAACTTTAAAAAAAAAACAAGGTAAGTGTGGTTTTATTTGTGTATAAGATAATGTGATTTATTAAGTTAACATCTATTTTAATAATAATAATAATAATGATAATAATAATAATAATAATAATAATAATAATAATAATAACACTTTAGTGAAAAATTAGCTTAATTTGGTTTAATCACAGCCAAGAATTCGATTTTTCAGATTTAGAACATAGGGGATAGGATTAAAATTTGGTTTGGAATTGCTCGAATTCCAAAATCGAAATTTATAGAAACAAATAATTTTATATTTTAAATAAAGTTATTATAAAATTATTTAATTCATATTTTATATGTTTAGTAAGTTTGTCAATCTGATGTGTGTACATGCACGGCAATATTTTACGCTACATTTGTAATGGCTAGTTTGGTATTTTTCTTTCTCAAAGTCCACATTTTAGTCCACTGCAAGTCATTAAAGTTTTTTTATTTGAGATGAGAAGTCATGGTTAAAGGGTAAAGTCTTATAATTTTATAATTGGGTCTTTTAGACTTGTATGGTTGTAAGACCTTCCAGACGATTATTTCTCAACTGTTGTTAATGTGTTAGTGTTAAAAATGTTGATTTGCAGAGTAGAGTTGTACGTGTCCACTTGTATGACAGGAAATTATGGGTCATTTGCATTTTTTTCTTCTTTTGTTTGGGATTATAAAATATTGGGCAAAAGAGTAGCCAATTTGTGGTGATTGCTGGTGATGGTGATCTGTTGTTTGACTGACTATGAGCAGACCATCGGTGAACTTAAGGCCAAGGAGAATGAGCTGCTGAGGACAAACTTTGAGCTAGTGCAGGTCTTTTATTTAAAATAGGCAAGGTGATTTCTACTTTTTTGGTTGTTCCGCTTTGTGGCTGATTGGAAAATAATGGTTTCTGTAGAAGCTGGAGTTTTTCAAGATCAAGCACAATGAGCTGCTGGGCACCAATGACAAGTTGAAGGTAGATTCCCTGTCTGCTGCTTTCTGATACACTCACTGTCTATTTCGTGAAAATCTTAATTCCGATGGGAATGAAAACAGAAAACTTTTTGTACCTCTCACATACTATTCGCTTGAAAAATAAAAAAATTGCTGTAGTTGAGGATAAGTACTTTGCCTTTCCTGTCATGAATGTTGGAGTATCTTAGGGGAATTACATATCATATCATTCCATTATATTTTGTGAAAAATTGGGTCAGTATTAGATGTCAGGTTGTGGATGTTGTCAAATTCTAAGTATTTCTTTTAATTTTGATGATGCTTATCTGCCTTTTTCTGCTGATTATATTATCATGGTAATTTGCTACCCAAGAAAAATGGCTTTAGTATTTTGTGAATTGGAAAAATTTGTGGCTGAAAGATGTGGAAATGCAGCCTTAATTTTTCAAGCTTGGAACCTATCTAGGTCTCTATGCCTGATTTGCATAGTCTACAACTTCCATCCTGACCGTTTTTCACTAGCTTCACTTGTTTCACTGTGACTCTTAAGACACAAATAACTTGGCATCTCTTCTCCTTGAAGTGATGTTTTGTGTAAAAGATTGATATGTTTCATTACGGAATTACAATACAATTATATGAACTCTGAATGTGCTATTGTCTATATTTTGCAGTCTTTGATGAAACAAGCATCTGATGATAAAGTAGAGATTGAATCGAATCCTGCTTCCAGAAAGACATTGATAGAAGCCGATTTTAAATTGCCGGATCTAAATCTTCCTGTAGAATCTGGAGGTGAGACACTCTATGGTACGAGCTGACAACGAATATTTGATTCGCGATTGTCGCGCTATCTCTATATTTAGATGAGCAACTGTACATGTGAGCCCTTTGTAGGATTAATATAACAGGCCAAACTCGGCAGATTTTCTATTTAAATTTTTTTTTTGGCCATTTTTTCACTTCTTTTGTGTAATCTTTGGATTATGTCATGCATGCCTTTGTTTTAGATATCAGTTATAGTAGGATTGGGAAAGGTCTCATGTTTATTTGATTTTTTAAGAATCAGTGTCCCTCTTTTATGGACTTGTAAAGATCATTGATGAATTTGTTGATCATTGATTAGCAAATTTTTCAAAAGAGAGTAGTCATGGCCAGATGCTTGTCAATGAAGAAGAGATCAAGGAGGATTATTGCAACAAGGCTAAACATCTTAAGACAATTAAAATTTATTTTAGAAAACATAAACATAACAAGTTTCCTATTAGAGACCATTAATTAGTTTCTTATTTTAGTTTTAATTTAGTTTGGAGTTTTATAATGGATTTCCTGTTTTAATATGAAGTCTTCCTAGATACTTACTTACCTATTAGATGGTTTTCTTATTTTCAGTAAGTCTTAATAGATGGGTTCATTATTGAAGTTGGTGTCCTAATTTTATTTTTTTTTCTTTTTAATTATAACTAGGAAATCTTCTAGGCTCTAAGCCAAAAACCAATTCAATTGAAACAAAAATTTATTTCTAGTTGAAAAGTTCTTTTAGTTATTGTTTTCCTCCTATTCTTTCTTCTTTCAATATTAAGAACTTGGATACTTGTTTGAAGTATTGGACTCCCTGCCTCTTCATTATCTTTGTGGTCTTCATAGCCATATTTCATTATATGATACATTTAAAAATTATATTCATATAGTATTACCCCAAAATACTTATTTAGTGGTGAGCATCTGACTTTAGACAAAGCATCATTTATGTCTGGCTAATTATTGTTGGACAAAAAATTGTCCGTCCTTTGTAAAAATTCTTTTTTATTAACTCAGTCACAAGTTGACATGTTCAAAATTAGGTCAAAGCTTTAAATTTACTTATATTTCATATTTATTGGATTATCTAATCATTTCTTCCTTCGGACGTTTTCCTCACAAAAAACTAATACTACATTTATATAAGGGAATCATATTCACTCTTTTAATTTTTAGTTTCTCAAGTCAATTCGTACAAAAATCAAAATCATTATTTTTAAAAATATTTGAATAAATAAATATATATTACCATTAAATAGTTTAAAATGTAAGGCTGATGTGCCTTAAGTTTAATACATTGATAATTGAGTAATGAACTTAAAAAATATCATTAAGATCGTTATAAGTTTTTGTCTTTTATTGATTATTTGGTCAAATAAAAAAATATTTATATTTAATTATTTTTATTTAGTCAAATTTATTCACAAAAATTTAGCCGTTCAATAGTCGGCAACCATGATATATATTATGTAGATATGGATCTTGTGATTTTGAAAGGAACTGTTGTGAGTGACACTAGGGTAAGGTAGATCATCAAATGGAGAGGGGGATTGTTGAAACCTGGATTTTTTGTTGTATATATGCCTGCTATCCAAGTACTTCATGAAAGTTAAATATTATATTGCCTACTCGGTTCGATCTTTCTGGGTTGGAATTGAGCTGGACCAAAGAATTCATACTACGCGGGTTCATGAATGTGGTGATGGTTGGGCATCCTTCCCTTGTGGTCCGTGAGATTTGTGGTGGACCGACCCGACCCGGAAATTTACCAAATTACTTTATTTATCCAAGCCGCCTAACTGATGCAAATGTCAAAATCACCTCTTTTATTTTTAGTTTTCAATTTATTTTTATTGATGTTAACCCTTGGTTGGAGGATGAGGTTAATTCTTAGAAAAATGACCACATTACTCCCGGATTAGCTTTGAGTTAAAATCGGACCAACTATTTAAATAAAAATTAGTTTGATTCAGTCTTTTTTTTTCTTCGGATGTTTTATTATTGATAAGAGCGGATATAGTAATATCATCAATATTAAAATTTAACTATTCATGTAAATCAACAGACTATAATTTTTTTTTAACTTGTACAAAATTGCCTTCATCATCTGATTATTTTTCTCTAATTTAAGAACTCACATTAAATATAGCTATATACTGATTATTACTATTTCTTTCAAGTTAGACAATAGAGGCCGAACCTTAACTATCTCTCCTCCTTGGTCGACAAGTAGGGTGGATTGAACCGGCTTTTTTTTTAATCTTTAGAAGCCTTAATATAAAAAAATCAACATATTAAAAAAATGAAAATTCAAGGGATATCCTCAAATTTTTAACTGATATAAAGAGTTTTTTATTTAAAAAAAATTAGGTTAGTGATAGAAAGTGGGCAATAGGTGGGCCCATATGTCGGCAATGATACGACCAAGTCCATCAATCCAAACACGTAGCTGTCCCTTTCAACCCCATAAAATCAAATATCTATCTGTCCAACAAACTCCTTTTATGTATGTATATATATATATATATATATATATATATATATATATATATATATATTTAAACACCTACTGCACCACCTCCACCTCCCCCTCTCCGGCGATCCGGCGTCGGAGACTCGCCGGAGAAGCACGTCCATGGCTAGCGAGGGGCTGCTCCGCTGCGTCTTTGAGGGCTGCATCGGCACCTTCGACTCCGAGATCCAGAAGCGGCAGTACCACAAGAACTGCGGGTGCGCTCTCCACCACAGACCCGCCGACCGCCCCTGCCGCGGCGCTGCCAAGTCCGTCTCCTACAAAATCCGCAAGGCCTGGAGCGAGTCCAGCCTCGTGGCCGCCGCCGCATCCGGCTCCGGCGGCGGGTCGGCAGGATCGTCGCCGGCGTGGGAGAAGCAGCCGTTTGCTGGTAGCCTCGGCGAGGAAGGGAAGGTGGTATGGGAGATTTGATCGCCGCTTTGTATCGAAGTTTAAAGACACCATTTTTTTTATTGGCCTATGATAATGCATGTTCTTTCTTTTCAGAAAAAAGAATAACGATTTGTTTTAGTTTTTTTTATTTGATCCAACTTCATCAATCAAGTTTCCAATGGCTTAATCTGTGTTCTTGAACGAACATTTCCTTTCTAAAAAAAAAATTGAATGTCGCTGCTCTTCTTTTTTTTTTTTCTAATGAAATGCATGATCTCAACACCTTGTATTTGTTTCATTTCTATGATTGGCTCATTTAGATTTGCAAGGTTTTAATTCATTGATTTATTGTTAATCTTTAATTTTGATCAAATACAAAACTAATAAAGGTGCTACTTAATTGTAAATCTTCAATTTTCTTCCCGAAACAAATTGAAACGTTTATCTTCATTTCTTGAATATGATTTTAGCCCGTATGTATCTGTTTCTTTACGGCTTATACCCAAAAAGAAAGTTATTTTTGGCGTTGACTTTGATCATCTGATGTTTTTTTATCGGACTCCACTTTGATCATTTTGATGCTATTATGTTTGAAACACTTGGTAGAACTATAATAATTGCACTGCCATTTTACTAACTTATAATAGATTTTGATTTTGAGAAATGCCTTAATAAATATTATTTATTGATTGTTTGGCAAACCATGCAACTCTCTCATTTCACAATTTGGCAACTAATGTCAACATTATGATTCAAGTGAAGCATCGTTGCAAATCCAGTGACTGCATATGATTCTACTATCAAACGCAACTCCAGAATTGGTGAAAAAAAAGAAAAAAAAAAAAAAAAGCAAATCCAGAATGCAAAATTTGGTAACAATACACTCATCTGCTGGTCTGACCTTCCCAGAAGTGTTTCAGATGAACAGAACCCAAAAACACTTTTGCAGACATTGACCGGAACTATAATTTTTTCAAGACAACGTGAAACAGACAAAAAAAGGTGAAACCCGTTGAGATTCAAAGAAAGACATTTGAGATTCAAAGCATCTGCAAGAGTTTCCTTGCATTGATATACAAGGAACAAATTGCTTGTAGCGTTCTGAAATGAGAATACATTTCTACCATGTAAAGACCAAATGGTTCCTGCCACCGTCCATCTAGAAACGAGAAAAACAAAATTTGTTGGTCAAGAGTATGCCATTGAAATAAGCAATGACAAAAAATGCTTGACACCACTTCAACCTATTTACCAAAGTAGCAATTCATTACCCATTTGCCATGCCACGTATGATCTTCAATTCTGCATACAATCTACGAATATAACTTCCAAAATCACGTCGGCTCAACTAACATGAATATAAGCAAATGTCCCACTTTGCATGATCCAGCTTCATTGCAGCATGTCAACGTATTATGCAGCTCTCTTCAGGTGCTCCTCAACCAGTTCAATACAACGATATAGAACTAACTCAAGAGGGTTTAATGTACAGGATATATGCATCCACATTTCACTACTATTCTTATTTTCAGCTTCAATTGCTGATACAAGAGTTCTAAGTGGTAAAAGCCACTCAGAGTAAGCCTTTCGCAAGTTTGCCTCCAACAGAACCACTTTGTTTTGAAATTGCCCTGAAAGTATAGAGTTGCAGCAAGCGCTGTGTTAGCTTAAACATTCTGATTAAAAACTGGTAAACTTCATGTAATGCTGCATCTTAACATCAAAAAAATGTATTTTTTACGAATATGTAATAACAAA
Source organism: Piper longum (assembly GCA_032619315.1). Classification (NCBI taxonomy): domain Eukaryota; kingdom Viridiplantae; phylum Streptophyta; class Magnoliopsida; order Piperales; family Piperaceae; genus Piper; species Piper longum. The sequence goes on from JAVDBV010047972.1 coordinate 12,359, forward strand.
CGCTCTGATGAACTCAATATCCAAATGAAAGTAAGTTTCATCTCTGTTGATCGCTATATGTCCATTTTAATAAGATAACAAGTAATGACACTAATTATAATACTATTAAGCTATTTTAATACCAATTATATTTCTTTCAGATTTTCATAGGAAAACTCTATTTGTATTTTCTTTTCTTGAGATGTGCTGAATATGCTTGATGCGAAAAAAAAAAAAAAGTGGCAACCAGTCATGTTAAATGAGAACTTAGGCAAGTTCAGGCACTTTTCTAAGCTAACATTAGCGAGCTAACTACCTCAAACGTTTGGGATGCTTCCAATTGGTTCTTGATGCAAGTCATCCTTCGGTTACACCTTTTTACCATGTGAATACTAGATGGTCAATGATTACTCAATTAACTTGTAAATAATTGTAATTGAAAACTTCTCCTTTCACTAACCTTCCATTTTTATTTAATTAATTAGTAACCTTCCCTACATTGGAAACCATTCCGCTTGAAAACAATCATTCTCCTATTTTCTTTAAGCTCGAAGACTGTCTACCCTTTTATTCAAAATAATTCCATTTTTTTACCATGTGGCTTAAAGATAGCTCAATCAAAGCTATCGTACAACATACATAGTCGGCCCACATTGTTGGAAACCATCAATTTATTCTCTTTAAAAAACTCCCCAAATGTTAAAACAAACCTTAAAAGCTTTGAATATTGAAGTTTTTGGCAAAGTTAATGTGAGATTGAGCAAGGTCAATTGTTTCTTCAAGATGCCTAAAAAATGCTTTTCATAGATCCTACAAATACTTCATTGCTTGAAAAGGAAAAATTAGCCCGTCTCAATTTACTTCGAGAGGAAAATATTAGATAAAAGTTCTATAAATAAAAATCTAGAGCAAATTGGCTGAGAGAAGAGGATAAAAATTCTCGGTTTTTACCCTCCACAGTTGCCTCTCACATCCTAACAAATCATATTCAAGAAATTGTGAATCCACATCAGAATAAACTTTCCGATCTTTATGCCATTTGGATTAAAGCCAAGAAGTTTTTCAAAGATTTGTCCCCTTCATCTTCTGATCTTCCTTCATCCATTCCTTTCTTATGTAAGTTGACTAATGAACAAGCTTCTACGTTGACTCATAGGGTTAGCAGCAACGAAATTGAAGCTATTATCTTTAGTACTCAAAATAATAAAGCTTTGGGCCTAGATGGTTTCATCAAAGAATTTTGTATTTTCTTCTGGGACATTGTTGGTAAAGACTTTATATTGGCCATCAAGCACTTCTTCGAACAAATTAAACTACTTTGGGCACTAAATCACTATTTTTTTTCATCATTCCAAAAACACAAGATCTTTTGAGCACTTCACCTAATTTGTCTATAAATGCATCTCTAAAATTATGGCTTTTCGGCTTACACTCATTTTTTCTTCTTTGATTAGCTTAAGTCAGTTAGCATTTTTTAAGGAAAGGTTAAAATTGAAAATATCTTGTTCACCCACAACTAATGAGGAATTTTACCACTCAAGGGGGTTAAAAAGGTTTTGTATCAAGGTTGATTTAAGAGAGACTTTTGATAAAGCTTAGTGGGATTTCCTATTTTTGGTCCTCGCAATTTGAAATTCAACAATGTTTGGATTGATTGGATTTCTAAATGTCTCACCACTCAAATCTTTTAGTGCTATGATAAATGGATACAATTTCGATTTGTTTAAAAGTAAAAATGGTCTTCGACAAGGTTGTCTTCTTCCGCCGCTCCTCTTCATTCTTTGTATAGAAGCGCTCCATTTATAATTGAAACTAAGGTATCAAAAGGTTTTATCATATCTCCTAAGACAAGGAATGCTCCCAACGTCTCTCACTTACTTAATGTTTACCGATGATCTCTTGATTTTCTCCAAAGACTCCTCGCTCGACATGGCCTATAAAATATGCATTGCATAACTTTGGTACTTTATCAAGGTTAAAAATAAATAGGGACAACAATCATTTTTTTCTCCCATGCTTGTGCCTATAAAAAACACATTCATGGTTTGTTTGACTATCTCATTAGAGTGCTCCTTATTAGTTATTTGGATTTGCCTCTTAGTTTAAAGAAGATTTCTTATTCTATGTGTATTCATCTCATTGATAAAATCAAAGGATGAAAATCATATCCACTATCTTATGTCAGATGCCTTCAACTCTTAAAATTTGTCCTCAATTGCATGTCTCACTCTTGGGCTTCCACCTTCACACTTCCAGTGCATGTTCTAAAGCTTATTGCTAAATTGTTCTCATCATTCTTGTGAAGAAGGAGCATTGATGTAAGGGGTTTTCACAATATTAGCTAGATGCGAATTTACAAGCCCTTATCAAAAAACGATCTTGGTATCCGAGATATTTCTGAGGTTAACAAAGCTGGACTAGCAAAGTTATTTTGGCAAGTGTCAACAAATAAAAATAATTAATGGATGAAGTAAATTTATATAGTTTATTTACATGGTGGATCTATATGGACTGTGCATATAAATTGTGGGTCTTATGAATGGAATAACATTATTTCCTTAAAAGAAAAAATAGTTCATGATTGTTTCTATAGAATTAGCAATAGCATAAACACATTTACTTTGCTTGACCCTTGGCTTAATCATTGCCCCTTCATCCAAAGACTCGGTCATCGAACAATTGCAAATTTTTGCATCAAATATTCAAGGCGTGGCCATCACCTCTGACACTACAATCACAAAAGAAGCTCTAAACCTTTTAAATGAGAATACTCCTTTCTTATCTCATGCGGATGAAAACATAAGGTAATTATCATCTACAAGAGAATTATCTTTCAAGAACTGTTGGAACTTTTTGAGACTTCTCCATCAAGTCAACTCTTTCAATGAAGAGATAAATTGGCTTCTTACCTTTTATTTACAAAACAAGCGTTCAAGACTCCTCTTGAAACCCCTTTTTGGTACAACTGAAATAAAAAGATATTTAAAAATCTTAAAATGTACCATGGTTTATTGATTATATCTATTATTTCTCAAATACAACTTCCTTCTGAAGTCCTAAACTACAAACAGAGAATTATTGATCATTGTGATTTCCTTCTGGACTTTAGATGTAACTATGCGACTCTTTAAAGCCAACTTCCCCTTTGTATTTCTTTGCCCTTTTAGGGGTTCTAGAAATAAAATTTTACTTTAAAAAAAAAACCATCCCTTATTCTTTATTTTTGTTGGGACAAGTTCTTGTAATGCTGGTTTATAAATATGTACCCTGATGCAAAAAAAAAAAAGCAAATCAATTGAGAAAAATTTCTATTTCAATGGCTTTGTTTAATTTCAAGTTAAATTCTTCTTCTTCGTTGAAGATTAAGAAAACCTAGAGAACAATGCAAATTGTATCTACACACTAGTTTCCCTTCCAGGTTTGCATCAAGTGGTTATCAGAGCCTAGGTTTCGTCTTCTCTTGGTGCTTTTTGCATCAAAGCTCTAGACAAGGCACGTATGAGTTGGGTCAGCTAGTTATGACTAAGTAAAGAAAGTGTTGGCAGAAGTTTAATCTGTCAAAACACCATTCTTATGTGAACGTTAAACCGGTGCCCAAGTGCAAATTCATGATTTTTTCAGTGTCATTTTTTTTAAAATACTGACTCAAAACTAATGACTTTTCTTATGCCAATCTGTACTGAGCTAATGGGAGCTGAGGTAAAGATCATTTTCGGCTCCACCCACAGTGAGCCATTGTTGGCAGAAACACAGTAGATGCATGAATTATCTGCTTTTGTCTTGTATATGATCCATGGTTTAACCCATTCATGATAATATGAGTCAAGAATAACATGATTAATCTACAGGATTCCAATAAAAAAAGTTGTCATGCATCAAATTCCAAATGCAGTTATGTTTTCTGCAAAATGTAGAGTCTTGTCGAAGCCAAAGCCACAAATTATTTTCAAGCATGGTATAATGCAAGGTCTATTACTCCTCCATACTTTTTGGTTTGCGCCAATATGTTGAACAAATACATTAGTGACAATAAGAAAAGGGTCAACGAGTTCAAGGACACATGACAGAGAAACCAAACTATATGCTAGAAACGGTTAGTGATATAGTTTTCCAAGAACTCACCAGTCGATGTAGATATCAAAAGGTATCTGTATAAGTTCAAAGCAGCCACAACCTACAAAAATTTAAAAGTCACATAAAAAATATTTGGTGAAGTTGCAAACAAATAATCATATTTACTGATTACATCATAAGAGGATTAAAAGTTCTATTTCTCAGATCTTCAATCCTACAAATGGCAAATGCGTATATGTATTATAGAAAATCGCAAAGGCCGCTAGCTAGAACAAGAATTTGGTATCACTTCGCCCACAATGATAGGCATTGCCCACTGCAGAAAATTTTAACTGTTAACTTGATCTCAACTTGCCTAAAAAGTCAATTATAATAATCTTTTCAATATATATTTACACATTGCAGCAATGGCCTTTATGAAAGGCCACTAGATTTAGAGAGTGACAATTTGACGAAGTAAAATGTCAGAATTATACATAATCACAACAAGGAAAAATTGACTTCCATGTAACTTCTTTACAGCAAGAATTGAAAAAAAATACCGCTTCACTGTTCTCCTGCAGACAAGGGGAGCCTCCCTTTGGCGGCTTCAAAATTAGTTCCACCAATTCAAGTACACTTGAACTCATGGGTGAATGTTTATCACATTCTAGTGTTTGAACTTCACCATTCAATGTAGTATTTGAGCTTCGAGAACTTTCCGAATGAACTTCCGCCTTTGCAATGTCTAAAAGAATGGCAATCTTAAAAAGAAAAACCAGACAATCACTTCAAGTTTATAGACAAACGTCCAAAGACATTATGTATTGGAAATACCATGGAGGGAGAGTCGCTTTTTTCAATGAGTGCCTTGAGCAAGTCAAACCTGTGACTAGATGGAATACAAGCAAGAACCTGCAAGCAAGAAGAAACAATTCCATTTACAATTATAAAAAGGTAACATAAACAAGAATATTGTTTGGGCGCAGGATTCCGCTCCTACGATCATGCTTTGCTTTGAGTTAGATAAATGGGTCCAGTGGGACCAAAGGCACCCTTGCCGTGCAAAGAAATTGTGCGAGTAAAATAAAAATAAAGTGCCGCAAGTGAGGAAAGACTTAGAAAATTTTATGTGGTTCATTAGGGTTCAACTCGAATCCCTAAGTCAGTCCACGGTGATTTGATAATGATGAATTCACTATTTCTTCTTTGATTATACATTTTATACAAAATAGTGAATTTTACGGCCCTTTGAATGTATTGGTTCGTCCTTTTCTTATCTTCAAATCTTTTGTGTCTGGAGTATCTAAAAATGGTAGGGTAGTAAGTTTCACCTCGATCTGAGGTCTAAAAGACCTTGAAATCATTTTTAGAGTGACAATTGACTGAACTGGACTGCTTTGGGTTGGTTCAAGGCATGTAAATATTGGGCCAGACGGAGTGGCATATGCATGCTTCAAACAATTGTGGGTACGTAAGGTTACAAATGGCGTGCAATTCGCCAGCTGGTGGCGTACGCAATCTTGAAATCTTCTTGGTGCACCGAGTCGTTTATGGAGCACGGTGCGCCAACTCAAATTTGAGCCTTGGGCAGGTAAGGACCTGATCAATTCATGGTCAACTCTTCATGGTTGCGGACACGACAGCATAAACGGGACCGATGGACCTGCCTTCCTCAATGGTGCAGCAGTGACTTTGAGGCTTTAGAGATGGCGTTCTCGGTGGCAATGGTTAAAGGCAATCACCCAGATCTATAGGTAGCGGCAGGGGGAAAGGATTGGAAATATTCCAACGGTTGGTGGCGGAGCTGGCGGGCGGTGGTAGCATTGGAAAGTTCTGGCAGAATTGACCTTTGGTTGGGCTTCATCGCTGTTTTCTGGTGATGATGGCGGCTAACTACAGCGGGGCTATGTCACAGGTTGTCTCCGATGATGGGGGTCATCAATTGGATGCAGTTTAAAGGTATGTCGACTGGACGAAGACGGGAAAGATGATGGGGAGTTGTCGCATTGCTCCAGTGAGGAAATTTCGGGTTGTTTTCCGATGACGGGGTCTCTCCAGCACGAGATCTTGACTAGATGATAGAATATTGTCGTCCCTTACTCTTCTTCGAAGGAGGACAATTCCACTTTCCCTCCCTAGCTACATTCTCCCCTTACCTCTAGCCCTACTTCTAAGGTGTGCGTGGGACTACCTTTTCTTGTTTGTCCCACACACCCTTTTCAGCAATCTGATCAGGGCAGTAAGAGTTAAGCATACAAGATGCTATCTAATAAGTATTAATGTCACTCTCTTCAAGAAGAGTTCCGGAAGAAAGTCTCTTTCTAGGATCATACCCAAAAAAAGACTCTCGCGACCACTAAGGTGATCAATGAGAGTTTGATCACAAGATGGAAACTCTTTTGTTTGATATCAATTCCTCATACTGGCGCTTTGTCAGAGCGACAAGCGTAGCACGCTAAGGCCTGAAGCGGACCTTCTTGTACTTAAGCTTCTTTTCTAGGTAGATGAAGTGGTTGTATTCAATAGATTCTCATTCAATTGAAAAGAGCTGTCATTCTTTAGTTCGCCCGCTCGGTGCTCCCTTATACAGTGGCTTTCATCCCTACTCCAACCGATGTTTCCAATCTTCACCCTAACTCGGTACAGTTAGGGAACCTAAAACATTAGCCGATGTTACCATTCCCCTTCACTAGATCAGGGAATTGAGTCTTCCGACGGGTAGTTTACTGGCAATAACATCGACTCCTTAAAACAAAATGACAATGTAATGCAAACTTGAAGTTTTCTGCAATCATACTACGTCATTTTGCTGATGAAATCTTCCAACTTTTCAAATAACAAGCTGAAAGCAAGAATTTTGAGACTAAAAGAAAGATTTCTCAATAAGAGACTTTATGAAGATGGTGCGTTAGATGAATGTTACGTGACTTTGAATAGGGATTTCCTTCTAATCTAACTAGTGGCTGAGAGTAAGCAAGCCACCCAGCTCAAGCAAACTCAAGGCAAGAAGTGCAGGCCTTACTCTTCTCCCAATTTGGCAATGAGAGGGACTGAGTGGAGGCAGTGGATTAGTCGAGCAGGTCCTGGATGGCCAGACAAAAGCCCCAAAGTCAGTCCTTTTTCAGCACTTCAAAGCTTCCGTGGAGATTTTTTGGGGAATTTCCCGGAGACGATGTGCTCTTCCGGCAAGGGTTCTTGGTCAGGGATTACTGCTCGAGGACTTCGGTGAGTGCAGTGGAAGTTTTGGTGCGGCCGGCAATGTTTGGAATTGGGCAAGCGGAGGCTAGGAACATGGTGATTTGCCACCGTTTCAATGCTGCTCACAGCTCCAGTAGGCAGGTTCAAAACATTGAACTTAAATTCACGAAGAAATAGTAGTCTCTATTCAAACCCAAATTCAAAAAGATAATGTTTAAACCTAACTCCTACTCAGCAACAGCATCCATATTTACGAACGGAGACATATACATTTGCACCTTAAATTTAAATCATAAAATTAGCAATTCTCATTATTTGTCCAATTGATTAAAAAGAAACACCCTTCTGAATATGGCATTACCCCAGTTAAAGTGATCACTTTTGCATGCACGAAATGCACGTGGACATGGTACTGGTAGGGAGCATTCATTTCCATGTCAAAGATAACAACCAGAAAATCAATTTACCTTCTTCAGAGCAAGAAAAGACTTTTTTCTTGATGCACCATCTAAAGCAAATATCATCACCTTCTGAATAGCCTGCAATTTTTGTTGCTGGGGTCATTTACTATTAAATTAATTTAAATAAACAATAATCAATTACCTGCATAGTGTTGAATATGCTTATTAAATAGCATAAACTTTCTTCCTTATCACAACTTTGCAAAGTTTCTTCATCAATAACATGCAACAGGAAATCAAGCGTATGATCCTTAATTTCCCATGACTGATCCATGGAATCAATAACAAAACTAAGCATGCCAAGTGCTTGCCACCTGGTAGTTTGACTACTTCGAAGTTTTTGTATGAAAGCATCAAAGCACTCATTAGTGTCTTGGGCAGTTTCATATGATATGTACGCCCATATTACTGCATAAAAACCAATAAGTAAAAAGCAGCACAAAGGCACACATTGCAAGGATATTAGACAAAAACACTAGAGCAGAAATGGTCAAGAAGAATTTCATTAACCTGAAATGCAAGCTCCTTGCTTTACTAAGGAATCACTTTTCATATAGTCATCATCTTCATCTGCAATCAATCCCAAGAAAAATTAGATATTTAAACTAATTGGGAAAGACTACTAAATGAAGAACATAAAGTCATCCAGAATTGTTAGTTTACCTCTTGAAACCACATCGGTAATCCTATCAACATCAGATCCAGTTATCAGACCGAGATAAGATAAATTACAAACAGAAAGGAATGCAGATAGTTCTCGCATGAAGGAAGTACAATTATTTAGTTCAAGTGCCAAATTGATCCTAGTGACACTGGCCTACAATTAAAAAGAAATTGATCATCAGTTTAAAAAATAAAAAAATAAAACTGTAAACTAAGAACATATCAGCAACGAAACAAGATAAGTAGGGAAAATATGTAGGAAAAGAAAGAAAAGGACTAGTGCAAGTGAGGGGCACCAACCATAGTCTGCAGGAGATATAAGCCAAGTAATGCAAGAACATCATCTTTGCTTCCTCCATCCTACAATAGAAAAGAGAAAGCACACTACAGATCAAGCAGTCACATCCACAAACATTGAAAAAAAAACTCGGAAAAAAAAAACACATACCAACAATTGTGAAACTGCCTCTATTGCAGCTGCTATCCGAACTGCTTCACCAACCAACTCTTTGGAAGGCTCCCTTTCTGTATCACTTGATACCAAAGTGATATTCAAAACATTACGAACTACAGGGATGACCCCCTTTACAATTTTAAAGTGTCTCCTCTTGACAAGAGATAATGCTGGAAAAAAAGTAGATACTAACTTAATGGATCACGTAGCAACATACACTAACAAAAATCTATAGATGCTGACAGAAACTGATTGCAAGCTGTGAGGACCTATAAGTCCATTGCAAAGTTGTTACACACAATACTTAATGTTATGTCTAGGCTTGATTATTTCTCCATATAAGCAAAGAAAATTAGTCCAAGGAAAATTTTGATTATTTTCCAATTCAACATGATGTACTCTTTACAAGTGGTAGGAACATGCGGGTTTCTGAACTCTTTAGAAATAAAAACAGAGAAAAAAATCTTAAACAACATCTATGCCATACGTATTTCAATAGGTAGGTCATTTATAATGGAAGACCCTAGAGACAAGTAGCTTCCCCACATGCATAACTAAAACCTTCATTCCTCTTAACATATAGAACTTCCCTCTAGTAAAAGGAAGCATTCACTGTGACATTCTCCTATAAAACTACCTCTTGAGAGACCACTGAAGAGGGGTATAAAATAAACCGGAGATGTGAATGCTTCTCCAAGACAATCCAGAGCCTGTTAACAATAAGCTTTCTTTCATTATACTTATATACGAAACTAACACAAACAAAATAAGAACAAATAAACATCTTAACCGCGGTTGAAGAATAAACACATACAAAAATAGTAAACAATCTTCAATAACAAAAACCAAGACTCGCCTATAATAAGGTAATTCAGGGGAAAAAGGCTTGTGAAGCAACAACACTAAGAAGTCGCAGGCTTTATAGTCGTACCAAGTATCTTACATTAGAAACAAACGGAGTATCTAGTATCATGAATGAAGCAATAAAGCATTGTCGTAATCAAATTTCACAAGAAACTACACATAATCTCCATGATTGAATATCTAAATTTTGACCAACACTGATCCAACTTTAATAGACAAATTTCATTCACAACTAAACTTCCTCAATGAAAGTAAGTAACTGGCATCAGAAAGACTAATGAAGCAATAAAGTATGGTACTAATCAAATTTCAATAGATTCCATGTTGACAAGGCGAATGGATACATAACTTTGCACAGAAATAATCCAATTTTTTCGGGAAAATTTCATTCAGAACCGCACATCCTTGGCAACAAGACATCTTAGCTACTCAGCCACAGAGAAAGCAAGCTACTAACCTCGCAAAGACTAGTAAGCATATCTCTCGGACTACTTGCAGTGTCAACAAGAAGGCTGATGATCTCACCAACCATTGACCTACATTCCTCAGAAACACCAGCATACTTTGCAACAACTTTAGGAAGTGCAAGATAAATCCCCTCTAAATCAACCTATAAAAATATAGTAAAAAACAACATGAATTCAAATTTTAGTGGACAACTTTACTAAAATTCGTATACATGTATATATATATATATATATATATATATATATATATATATATATTCCAATAAAAAAATTAGAAGTATATGTTCAATGCGTTTCGTGCTCAAATTCATCATGATTATCTTCACGTGGATCGTCTATGTGCTCTCCCATGTACAAAATATCTTCTCTTTTTCTTATCTCTTTGGGATAAGAAATAAGAGGAATATTAATCGCAAATTGGTGATCAGCTTGCAAGTAATCGTGATGATTTTGTGTCTCCGGCCATCCACTTAGATATAATCATCGTATGCTTAATTTGTACAAATATTACTTTTTATATAAATTATAAATGAGGACGAGGTAAGCCCAGAATAACAGGGATGGAGATGATAAGAGAGGACATAAAAAATGTTGAACTAAACATTGATTGATACAGTCTACACGAGACTGTAACCCAGAACTTAATAAATAATAAGATGAATGATAAGGGGGTTAGTGAAACTGGTAATTTCAATTGCACCTGTAAATCTGAGTTGTAAATCTACATTAATGGGTTAGTTTTTTAAATATGAACCATATTTACACAATTTTTATACGATTCACAATCCAGCCCAAAAAACGCCGGAGCTAGTTAATCAGATTATACACCTCCCACGTATGTAAATCCAATTCACATGCTTGTAGGCCTAAAAAATAAAGGATCGGAAATATTCACACTAGATTTACAACTCAAACTCACTAAAAAGTATAACCTCATATTCATTCACAGTAGAATAAAGTAAAATAACATTTAAAAAATGTAAAGCAGGTTCACAGTTTTTAATGAAACCCCAAGGTTCCATTATTAAAATTTTCCATGACACTGGCAACCGTGGCCCGACCAATAATAGTAGGAAGTAGAAACACCCGAATTCAGAAACGGACCTGCGTGGAGTCTGCGATGAACCGGCGAACTTCGCGGAGGACGACGAGGGCGGTTCCGGTGGCTTCGGGGTTGGAGAGGGCGAGGCCGGCGACGCGGTCGAGGAGGGCGAGGAGGGAGTCGACGGCGGCGTCGCAGCGGCGGAAGTCGTGGGATCGGAAGGCCTGAAAGGAAGAAACGATTTAGGGGGTGGCGATAGAAGGAAGGAAGGACGGAGGGAAGGTGAGAGTGATGATGAAGAAGAAGGGTGGTGATAAAAGGGGGGAAGAAGGGGGACGCACATGTGCGTAGAGGTGGATGGAATGGTGGAGATGACGGAGAAGGGGAGAAGGATCGTCGTGGTGTTTGTGGATTTGAAGTTCTGATACGTCGATTGCTTCTCCTGATCCCTCTTCCATTTCCATCGCCTCCTCTCGTAGAACCAACTCGGCTCTCTTCTACCGGGCTCGGCTTTCTTTTACCGGACTCCTTTTACGGTTTTTTTTTTATATGTATTTTTAAAATACTAATATTAGTCTTGAGTTAGGGTGTAAATAACTCAAGCCTGCTCGCGAGTTTTTTGCGTTCGGCTCGACTCGGCTCGTGCTTGTGCTCGTTAATTTTATGCTCGAAAAAATACTCTCCTCGAAATAGATAAGCTCGTTGAACAACGAACAGAGCTTGAGCAAAGAGTATTCGGCTTGACTCGGCTCGAAACTCGAACTCGATGTGTTCAAACTCGAAAAAATGTTCGGCTCGGCTCGTCTCGTAAATACTAGTAAGGTCATATTGAACTTATATAGTGTTCAAAAAATTTTTTTGATCTTATATAAGTTGAGCACATAAATATTCGTTAGGCTCGAGTTCGACTGGAGCTCGGCTCGAACTTGGCTCGAACCAAGCCCAAATACCATAAATTTTAAATAGGCTCGGCTCAGCTCGTTTACATTAAAGTTCGGCTCGTTTACATTATAGTTTGGCTCGGCTCATTTTATAACGAGCCAAACTCAAGCACACCCCTGCTCGGTTCGGCTCGGCTCGTTTACACCCCTAGTCTGAGTGACAGAGTTCATAGACATGGCCGAGTAAGAGTTGACTTAGTAGTAAAATCAGGCTGTTTAAACTTTAAAGTATAAACAGTTCAGTTAAGTTCAATTTGAGTTAATAATTCTAAATATTTGATTAAAACTCTAAATTTGTATTTTATAAATAGTTTGTACGCGAGAGCAAGCGGTTCACGTGCAAATGAGCAGGAAAAAAGAGCTGGCAAAAATACATGTGCAATGAAAATATAATATTAATATGAATTTATAAAAGGAAAATATTTTATAATGTTATTCATTAAAAAATATTTTCTAATTAAGAGTAGTTGAGTTTTTAAAATAATATTAAATTAATTATAAACTTTTGACATGATTAAATAAAAATACTTTAGTTACACTAATACGCAGACAATTTTGTTTCTCTTAAATTTAAAATAGAAAACATATAAGAATAAAAACTATTAAAAAATAGGTGAAATATTTTTTTCAAAAAGAAAAAATTATTGAAGGAATGAATTATCAAAGACGATATGAAAATACATGTAAAAAATGATAAGAAAATGGCAAAAAAATAATTTAATAATACTAATACACAAAAAATGAAAGATTACATTCAAATTTCATAAATTCAACAAGGAAAACAAATAAGAAGATACCACATGAAACAAATACAATGAGATTTTTTTTTAATAAAATTGTTGCTAAACAACATACCACCATGTTTTTATTTCTTATAATAAGTTAATGAGTTGTCACTAACAAATTGAGAGGGTGATTTTTTTTAAAAAAAAAAAGATGCATGAGAAAATTTTTTGAGCAAAAGAATAAAATTTATAAGAAAATTTTTGGATAGAAAATAATACAACCCTCTAAATATATTAAGTGGTGCATCCTATAAGTGAACCCATTATAAAGAGATTACTCTTTTATAAGAGACACTTCTCATAGGAATACTTATTTTTAAATAGTTGCATCAGCTTAAAAAAAAAAGAGAGGCACATCTCATAAGAGTAATAATGGTATCATATGAGAACTAATGAGACACAACCAGGGATTTGTTGTGTCGCTATAATACTTGTATGATTGATTTAAATCTCTTTAATTTAAAGAGATTAATTTAATTATTACAATTAAATTTTTAAACACTCCTAATTAAAAAAATTTAAACCAATAAAATAAATACTACAGTGAGTTTCCCTATTCTACCTTGTAAGAGTAACATTTTTCAAATAGGTCAATCTCCTCAGAAGCATAGAGAGAGAGTAGTACACCTTAAAATGTGTAAAAAAAAATTCCTTCCCTTATAATAGTTAGGTCTTAGATAAATAAAATTTAATTCATATTAACATATTTGAAGTGTCAACAAAGAAAAATGTTTCTCAAATCAATGAGTGAGTGTAGATCGCATTGTTTGTGGAGGATTAAAAATGATCTAAGGTCTAAGTTTGTATTTTGGATTTTTTTTTTAAATTTGACTTTAAGTGAAAGGCAAAGAAAACTTTCTTGTGGGGTGGGTTTACACACAAAGAAGCCAGTAAAAAAAATCAAGTGAGATCTAATTTAAAGTCATTTTAAACGACCTAGTTGATGTACTAACTAAGAAAAAGGCTTCTCAGACTTTCAAAATATAATGGGATGATGAGTATTAGAAGGTTGTAGCAGTCAGTACCATCAACCAAAGGAGGGGGTAATCTTAGATAAACAACTTTTCTTGTCATTTTAAGAGATTAAAAAAGTATTCCAATAATATGTTCTTTTAGACAGTTTCGAATTGGGCTATTTATTAATTTGTATACGTATTTTTTTTGCTAATTACTACTATCTTATTGATTTGATTTGGATGATCAAGTAAAAATGGCTCAAAACTCTATATTTTATAAAATAATAAAATTTTAGTCTATTTATACTGGATTTTTCTATTACCTTTTTTTTTATCCTTCTCTTTCTTACTAATGACCCACCTAACAATAGTTATAAAGGGTATTAAAGGACTAGGGGTGCTAATTGAGCGAGCCACCTCGTGAGCATTTGGCGTTCGGTTCGGTTTGACTCGACTTGAAACTCGATATTTAAATGTTCACTCGAACTCGAATCCTACGAGCCGAGCTTGAGCAAGGTCATATTCGACTCGACTCGACTCGTTTATAACTCGAATTCAACTCGAATTCGACTCGTAGCCCAACTCGCTTGATAAAATAATATAATAATATAGTTTTTATATTATATATATATATACTAATAAGTTTAATTGTAACTAATTATATTTATTTATATACAATATAATAAAAAAAAATGAGATAGTTGAGATGGTAGGTAATTAAGTCCTTGACCTTAAGGTTGTGGGAGCCGGTTTCAAGTTCACGAATGAGATAGGTTTGACCTCGCAGTTTAAGTGTATTTGAGCTCGAGTCGAGCTCGAACACGTAAAAAATATTCGAGTTGAGTTCGAGCATGTATGTTCAAAATTCGTTCGATCTCGAGTCGAGTTCGAACGAACTTCGAACTATTCGAGCCAAGCTAGAACACAAGTCGAGTTCGGCTCGCTCGCTCGTTTAGCAACCCTATAAAAGACGATGAGATATTTCCAACTGTGCCAAAGGTCTTTTAACAGTATTAGTTGAAAGGCTTCGCTAATAAATAAACTCAAAAAGAAATTTACTTATATTGTGGCATTTTTCTCTTGAGATTGTTAATCTCGATTAACGTTCACACACTAGCAAGAGTTAAGTCACCAATTAAAAATGTGTATTATATAGTGCATCCATGTTGAGTATAAATAAAAAAAATTTCAAGCTAAATAATATGCAGACAAATAAGCTAACTTCGAACTATAAAAAAATTCAATTTGATCCAAAAAATAAATGCCATTAATTTTTATCCAAATCAGTTCAATTCAAGTATCAATAAATTTTGTTTTTCCAAAGCAGGTCATGTTTACATAAACTTAGCGAAAACAGTTGACATAGACGCAGAAATATAATAGAGACGCATCAAACTCGCTAATCTTGCAAACTTATTCGCCAGAATATTAGCCTCATCTAGAATACCAAAGAACACTTGCATTATATCTAAAGCATACAAGCTTAACTCGGTCGATAAAACCCATAAAAGTTAGCATTCAATATTATCCATATTTGAACTAAATGCCTCCACCCAGGGAGTAAAGCCAGAGTAAATAATCCCTGAATGAAGATCATTATCTTGAACGTACTTCTCCACATAGCCGATGCCTTCGAGTTCGGCTTCCTAACTTGAAATATGATTAGTGGGCTGACGAAGAATATTAAGCTATACGCCATCGTAGCATTTTCAAATGGAACTTACTGTTGTAATGGTAACACAAAGGAGTTCATATAAGCTTCCTTAATAGAAAATACACCATTAGTAGAGGCATCTATCTCGCAAGCCAACAATTGGATGAGGAAGACTAAGAGGACGAGGAACATGTTGAGGAGTAAAAAACGTGTATAAAATATTAATATTCAAACTCCCCGAAATTGGATCTTCAGTGAGGTACTATTGGATTTTGAATATATATATATATAGAGAGAGAGAGAGAGAGAACCGATTTCCTGCGCCTAAGGCAGGAATCGGTTCTCTGCACCTGGCTTTCTGGGCCGTCCGATTATAAGGACGGCCCACATTGATTATTTTTTTTAAAAAAATTAAAATTAAAATTTAATCTGGGCCATCCGATTACAAAGACGGCCTAGATCAACCAAGGCGAAGCCCCGTCGCCGGCCCTGCCCAGCCCCTCGCCGCCCCGCCCCAGCCTTGCCCCGGCCTTGCCTCGGTACCACCCGCCCCTCGCCACCACGCCCTGGCCTCGCCCGCCCCTCGCTGCACAGCCCCGGCC
>JAVDBV010047973.1:0-16396 GCA_032619315.1 Piper longum
ATAAAACACACAACACCCAAATGACATGCTCTATAACTAATAACCCAACCAAAATTACCCATAACGCGTCCTAACGCGGTAAACGGCCTAAAACTATTTCTACGGTCACTAATGAAAAAATCTAAAATCGTCAACCGTATGCTCTCATGCATTATGATAACTCATTCTCTGCTCATTCATCTCATTATCATCACATCCTCGCTACACATTACCCTCATACCACATACACGCGACCGGCATCGGCTCGTTACACGTGTTCCGCAATATGCTCAACTCGAACCGACGGCTGAACCGATCGGCTAACGACTATAAAACCTGTGACTCGAATCACGGGTTTTACACCCTTATATCAAGCAGAAGATATATATGGTTTTTCTTCAAAATGAGAGGCAACTCTCATTTTCCAGTTTGTTATAGTTATTTATGAATCAGTAACACTCGTTATTGATGTTTTATTTTATATATATGTAGGTATGGAGCAAGAGTCAGATATGCCAGCCTTGATAGATTAGTAGTGACTGTTATGTGCACACACAACCTAGCGCGATATATATTTGGATTATTATATTTTTTTAGTTATGATGTATCAATTTATAATACAATATTTCAGGATGAAAAGATAATAATATTTTGAGAATGATAAGACAGATATAATGACTATGACAGATGTAATGAATAGATGGTTCGAGACCTATTTTATGAATATAATTGTGAATGGGAAGATAGATGTGACAGATAAGACAAACAGATGGGTCAAGACCCACTTTATGTATATGGTTTGTTATTATAATGTTAGTATGTTCTGAAATGGGTGTTTTATGTATGTTGTGAGATTTTTATATATATTTCTATTGTGGTATTTTATAGGTTGCCCCCTTATTGCAATATTAGGGGACACTTTGTCCATTTTATTTTAGAAATTTTTCGATTTTATCGTGATTTTTTTTTAGTGTGAATTGTGTGTCATGTCATTTACGTAGTACCCTGTTAGGGTTCCTTGCATCTCATGCATGTATAATGACATTTATCTTCCATCTTAAGATGCCCAGAGTATATCCATTCAGGTTAGGCTTGAGTTGACCAACTTAATCGGGTAACTTGAAACATCAAAGGTTGAACTAAGAATAAGAAATAATTCATGCACTTGGTCAAACATTCATTGTGGTATACATTTATTAAGTCACCCTTTTAGTCATAGGCAAGGTGCTACCTTCATTATGATTGGGAGTGTTCATGTTATGAGCCTTTAAGTTAAGTTTTCCTCCTATAATAGAAATGATCAACATGAATCATGTAGTAGCTCTTAGGGTTTCTGTCTTACGCCTCCTTGAGGGTTAAGATTCGCTCCCACAATTTTATTTTGAATCAATAGTCTAATGAATAGTTTTCCAAATTATAACATTATGGTTTGGCTTGCATCTGAGCCAAATTGGGATATTACACTTATTATATTAGTAGCATATTTTATGGACATATAGACTTATGTATTATTGATATTCCCGGAATATGATTGATCAGCTTATCCGTATTGTCCTACTTATTTGTATTCTAATATCATGTTATAATTCTTGAATTATATTCCATAAAATGTTATGAATCCACATTAGGAAAATGATGCTTATAATGACCTTAATAGGATTTATTCATGTTAGAATTGAGGTCATTACAAGTTGACATGAGAGCTTTGGATCACTTTACCATCATATTACTAGTCATATTTCTCATTGTTGAAATACTACCATATGATACCTCATTCCTTATAAGATTAGACTAATAATATTGACTAAAGTACTTCAATTTTTTTTTTTTTGTTTCTCAGTGTTTTTTGTGTTGTAGATGGCCAACCAGATTACCAATCAATAGCTACAATAGTAGAATGAACAACTGCAGTAACAGACTCAACAACACCAGCATCAATTGAAAATTTTAATGACTGCTATGGCTAATACGAATCAGAATTTCTAGGCTACTGTTAAGTATTTAAAATATTTAATATTTACTCATGTTTTTAATGTGATTTTGTAAATCCCAAGTATAAATAGTATTAATTAGATGATATTTCTCGTTATATTCTAGTTAATTAATATTTCATGAGATATGTTTAATTTTGATGTTTTAATACAGAAAAAGATGGAACAAATAAGCTTTGGAGTTGTTGATCATGACATTGAACCCCCACCCAAAAACTTGTTCGAGTAATTTTAATAACATGCAAGTATACACGGTTGATACAATTAATATAATAATAAATTTAAGTATCGTCTCATATAGTGGTGAATTTCCTTAAAATTAATTTAAGTAAAAGAAATTATAAACAAAACAAAAATAAGTGACTCAACTAAATATATGTAATACCTTTAAATTAAAGAAAAGTTATAAGGATAAAACTCGTTTTAAAGTCAAATTTCCCTTAATTTGCATTTAACCTTCATCAAACTCAAGGAGTTTTCCAGCAAATTTTAGTTAATCAAGGAAGACAGCCACATGAACCTCAACTCTCTCAAGAGCCGGCTGTCCCAAAGGATCCTCTAGTAATGGCTGAAATTGCTGCAAACCTTGTTCCTCTTGTAGTTGAACCACAACAGCCAGAACTTTTCACCCTAGAGAAGGTCATCAAGAATAGCACACAAACATTCAAGGGAACTAGCCTGAGAAAGCTAAAGCTTGGATCCTTAAAATTCTCAAGACTTTTAAAGTTATGAAGGTATTGTAAAATCATTGGGCGAGGCTAGCTTCCTACATGCTTGAGGAAAAAGCCACATTTTGATGGGAGACAGTTTAGAGGACCAACTTTGTTGGGAGACAAGTTGATTCCATCACATGGGCAAATTTTATGGATATGTTCAACAATATCTAATATCTAGAGTAAGTTTGTGAGAAGAAAGCTAATGAAATCACAAATTGGAAGTAAGACAAGGGTCAGACGGTGAGGGATTATGAGCAAAAGTTTATTTAGCTTGAACATTTTACTCCATCAGTATGTGCTTCAGAGAAAGCTAGCACAAACAAGTTTGTATAGGGACTTCATTTTGCACTGAAAGACCGTATGGCCAATTAGAGACCAGTTACTACACTCTTGGTAGTAGCGGTTGCTTGCAGTACTGAGGAAGTACTATCAAAACAATATAAGTCTCTAAACAAGAAGTAGAAGGCCAAGACTGAGACCACAAGTCTTAACAACCCTAAACTAGCCCAAAATCAACAAGTTTAGAATAATAAGAATGGTGATAATAACAAGAGAAAGAGGAATGACAATGGCAATAGTAACAAAAATGGGAACAACGACAACAAACCTTTCTGTCCGAATTGCAAGAGGAGACACGATGAGGAATGCTTGAAGAATTCTAACAAATATTTTCTATGTATAGAAGTTGAACATCTCAAGAAGGATTGCCCTAAACCTAAGGATCACCCACCTCCAACCAAGTGAATGCAGCTAATGTAGGAGATGCAGCAAGGGATATTATGATACTCCAGCTTTACTATTGTTTGATTCAAGTTACACTCATTCATACATATCATATAGACTTGTTAGAGAATTAGGTCTAAAACCTAAAATTTTAGATCCATCACTGAATATAAGTACTCCTAATGGCAACCAAACACTAGTTGATAAACAAGTAGGGTCAGTCCTAATGCACAAAACAAATCAATAGTGCAAAAAAATTTCATATATATTTTAGTGGGGATAGATGTAATTCTAGGGATGGATTGGTTGTCTAAGAATCATGTTGTCATAGATCGTAATAAAAAGAAAATATACCTAACCGAAGTTTTAGCTATTAGAAAGAAACTCTTCTTTAATGGAAAAACAATAGAGAACCAATTATTACTTACCTCCTATGTCAAAGCTACCAAATATTTGCAGAAAGGATGCCAAAGGTTCCTAGCTAGTGTGGTATAAACACCAAGACTCTAAGGAGGTCGATCCATCCTCTATGAGGAGTGTGTCAGAATTCTTAGATGTTTATCCACAAAAGAATTACCAAAAATACCAACAGAGAGGGAATTAGAGTTTTTTATTGACTTACTGCCTGGGACTACTCCTGTATTAAAGACACCCTACAAAATGGCACCTAGAGAGCTACAAAAACTCAAAGTTCTACTGGAAAAGTTACTAGAAAAAGGTTTCATACAACCTAGAGTGTCACCTTGGGGAGCTCCATTGTTTTTTGTCAAGAAGAAAGATGGTACAATTAGGCTTTGCATAGACTATTGGCCATTGAATCAAGTCACAGTAAAAAAAAAGTATCTACTTCTAATGATTGATAACTTATTTGATCAGCTAAAATCTGTCACTATATTTTTTTTTAAAATTGATTTAAAATCAGGATATCACCATTCTTGAAGAATTGAGAATAGGAACATCAAATTTTCCAAAATTCATAGGTGATGACTGAACAAATAGTAGATTTGGATGGGCAACCTTCCAAAAGATTCCAACAATTGTTGAACAAAACCATGATTTGGA
Source organism: Piper longum (assembly GCA_032619315.1). Taxonomy (NCBI): domain Eukaryota; kingdom Viridiplantae; phylum Streptophyta; class Magnoliopsida; order Piperales; family Piperaceae; genus Piper; species Piper longum. Next base: position 4,472 of record JAVDBV010047973.1, read on the forward strand.
TAGGGAGATTTGTACCTCTGAGAGGAATTGCCAGACCTCTTATAGGCAAAACAATTTAGTATCATTGTTTGTCAGTATTGGATGAGCAGAACTTGATGAAGCCAAGCTTGGATCCGCCATTGCTGGAGTCAATTGGAGATTCACAGATGGAGAATCCGCCATGGCCGAGCAAAAAAGAGATCTTCTCAAGCTTACAGCTTTGATACCATGAGAAAATTGAATTTTTATTTCATTGATAAAAAAAGCCCAGTATTTATACATGATCCAAAATATTACAAAAAGCCCATTATATAATCTTGAATTTTTTAAAAAATAATAATAAATAGAAATCTAAAAGTCTCGATCTCTGAGATTTATTAAGGGGTTATCAAAATAATTTGCCAATATATATATGTGCTGAATAGATGTACTATTTGGTAAGAAAAAAGGTGGCAACCATTAGAAACTCACATTTACTAATTTTTTTTATAAAAGATTGAAATAACCAAAAATTATTGCTTACCAAACCTAGTGATTAGCTGACAAACATTTACACTTCCAATTTCTACAATCAGTGTATTAAAGAGAGAGAGAGAGAGAGAGAGAGAGAGAGAGAGAGAGAACTTGTATTTTCTCAGTAATTAATTAACATCAGCCACCTAACTCTTTGACAACTCTAAATTGTATCTTGTTATCATCATTTTTGTAATGTGTGTGTGTGTGTGTGTGTGTGTAAATATATAATTGGGCATTTCTAAGTCACTTATCTAAGGCCAATCTTACACGGAAGGAGAGGCTAGGTGCCAAGATGTTTCTTACAAGTTTACAAAAAACAAAAATTAATGTAGAACTTGTTTGGATTTACCACAAATAAAATCCCAGAATCAGCGACAACAAAGATAGAATAACAAGCAAACCAACCAGATCATGAAAAATACAAAGCGAGAAAATAAAGTAGATACCAAATTTTACGTGGAAACTCCCAAATCGATGGGAAAAACCATGGTGACAACTGGCCCAAATTTACTAAGATTATTCAATGATTACAATCATAGAGCCCTTGGAAAACAAGCTCTCAAATATAGATCAAACTAATCACCAATAAATTGGATAATTAATACTAGAGAAAGGAACCCTTCAAAATCAATGAATGATGATGACGAAACGATGAATCAACAATCCAAATAGAAATCTGCACTCTGATCTTCTACTCAACACCAAATCACTCTTTCATATCTTTCAATCTTTTGATCTCTCACACAATTTAGGCTTCCACAAACAAGATGTTCTCTCTTTCTTCTTCTTCTTTTTTCTTTTAAAAGTACTTCAAGCTTAGGTTAAATATGCCAAAGAAAATCCTTCAACTTCCATCCAAGTATGGACCTATCCAAAAGTTACGAAGCAAAAGACTCTTCAACTTCTTAAACTCTTTGGATTTTCTCCAGGTACATGAGAAGAGGGAACCCAACAAACCTCCATTTCCTAAATACATATAGAAAACCTAGCCAGCATGGAAAGCTCCAACCATGCCCACTCCACTTTTTCAAAACAAATGTTTATCTTTAGTCATTACCTTAGTCATCATGTCAGACACATTCTGATCGATGTGAATCTTAGCCAACTCAAGTGATTTTATTTCTAGCACATCTCTCACCCAATGATGTCTCACATCAATATGTTTACTCCTTGAATGAAAACTAACATTCTTACTCAAATATATTTCACTTTAACTATCACAATATACCATATAATTATCTTGCTTATAGCCAAGTTCATTTAAGAACCTCTTGACCCTCCTTACAAGCCTCAGTTGTAGTAATAAATTCGTCCTTTGTAGTGGATAAAGCTACATACTTTTACAACCTTGACTACCACAACATAGCCCCACCGACAAAAGTGATCACAAACACCCAAATTGACCTCCTTGTATCTAATTCATCAATCATATTTGCATCCGCGTGGCCAACTAATAGCAGTTTGTCACTCCCTTGCACATGAATTTCTTCTTTCCCTTGATTTCAAATCTTTCATCACCATGCGAAAATGCTATTTTCACATCTAATTGCTCAATTTCTAAATTAAAACTAGTTGTCAAACCCAAAATGGTTCTAATATATGGTATCTTAACATAGGAGAAAAAATCTCATCAAAGTCAATACTTTTTTTGACCGAAACCCTTCACAACTAATCTTGCTTTGTTCCTTGATTGTGGACAATTCTCCTCATGCTTGATCTTATAGAATTACTTATTCTTTAATGTTTTCCTCCCCTTGGGAAAAGCCACCAACTCATTTAGTTCTCATGGAGAGAATTCATCTCTTACCGCATGACCTTCAACCATTGCTTCTTGTCCATATGAGTCATGGCTTCGCTAAAAAATTTTGGTTCACCACTTACAACAAGATTCATATACTTTATGATGGGTACTTTGTTGACTTTTTTGTTCTTTGGATCTCACTGTCTAAAACCAAATATGTTATATGCTTAACCCAAGAATATGCACTCAACCGCTTTCGAATCAAACTTTGCCTTTTTTTCCCTAGGTACGTGTACAAAAGCTTTGTACCCACACAAAATGAGAGTAATTACCTTCTGACTATTCCAAAAATGTTATAGTACATCATCTTTTAATGCATGTGAGGGAGATCCATTCACCAAGTAACAAGTCGTATTCACGACTTTCGCCCAAAAAGTCTACAACTTTGCTGAAGATAATATTCTTCTAACCCTCTTATTGAGTGTTCTATTCCTCCTCTCATCCACTCCATTTTGTTGTGGAGTGTGAGGAACAATCTTCTCATCTCTAATCTAATGCTTATTACAATACTCAACAAATTCATTAGAAGAATACTCCCCACCATTATCACATCTAACACAATTTAAGGGTTTCAATTTTTCTCTCAACCATAACATGAAAAATTTTAAAAATACTAAAAACATTACTCTTATTTTTCATTGTATAAACTCACAACTTTCTAGAAGCATCATCAGTGAATATTGCAAAATAAAGAGAACCACTAAATAATTTTAGCTCCATATGCACACATGCATCCGTATGCACCAACTCAAGAACTATGACTTTCCTTGTAGTTATGCTTACAAATGAATTTCAGTGTTGTTTGCCCACCAAACAATGGTCACAACAACTAATCTATGTGTCCTTGATATTAAGAAGTAAGTTATTCTTCTTCGATATCTCTAATCCCTTCTCGCTCATGTGCCCTAATCGACAATGTCATAAATAAATCATAACATTAGATAAGAGAGTATTTGCCTCCCCTTGGACTAGTTTGAACTTATTCTTATATGAAGAGCAACACGTGTTTCCCTTGGCAATTACTAATAAACCTTTCACAAGTTTCCAAACACTTTGTGAAAAATGTGAAGTAAAACCACTTTCATCAAGCACTCTCATAGACAACAAACTCACTCAAAAGTCTGGGATGCGTCTGATATTATTGATCATAAGCTTGTAACCTGTATTAGTTACCACATATATATTGCCTTGCCCCACAATTTTAGAAGTTCCTTTGTTTTTCATCTTCACCATATACCTAAGTCTGTAGCCTTATAGGGTGCGCAGAAATCTTGGCTTGGAGTTGCATAAAATGATGCCCTTGAATCAATTACTCAATTGGAATTTTATTCTCCCATCAAACACTCTTTTTCACAATTAGTCATAATCATCAACTCATCTTGTATCACATTTCCATTATGGTCATCTCTATCATTGTTGTCATTGTCTTAATCCTTCCTGAATTTTCAACAATCTTTCTTTATGTGACTTGGCTTGTCGCAATAGAAACATCTCAAGTCTCTTTTTGACTTGGATTTACCTCTAATCTTATCTCTTCTGGTTGCACTCTTACCATATGATATATCGCTTCTTTTTTCCATCACCAATGTCTGAGAACTTGAAGTCAAATTTGATGACTTAAAGAATTTTCTCCTCAACTCCTCTCTTAGAAGTGATGCAACCACCAAATCCATTATCAACTCTGTAACATGACCCAAACTCATGATTAGATTATTTCATGAGTTTGACATTGAACAAAGAAGTAAAGTAGCTTGTTCTTCATCTATCTTCACACCGACTCACATCAACTCTGTCAACAAGGAGTTGAACTCATTAAGGTGTTCATGAAGTATCTTCAGATTGTATAAGTGTCAACTTAGATAAATCTTATTAATCAAAAACTTATCCTCTTATATTCTATTCAAACTATCTTATAGATCTTTAACATTAGTATTTGTAGTCTTCACATTAGAAAGAATCTTATTCTCCAAAGCTAGGAGAATATCAGCCTAAGCAACCTCATTGTTGCTTGCAAACTAACCATCTATCATCTTTTCTGGCTTAGCTTCACTCCTCTTCAAGAAAATTGTACCAAAGCCTTTTTCATTGAATTTGAGAATTTCAAACTTTATATTCTTTAACATTTCATCAAACACCAGACATACAGAATAACTAACCACAATGTGAAACTAACCATAACCAGACAACCAGAATAACTAACCACAATGTGAAACTAACCATAACCAGACAACCAAGCAATCGAGTTCTAATATCACTTGCTGGAATTTACCATAAATAAAATCCGATAATCGACAACAAGAATGATAGAATAAGTAGCAAACCAACCAAATCACAAAAACACAACAAAAAATAAAGTAGGCACCAAGATTTATGTGAAAAATCCTCAAATCAGTATAAAAAACCATGATAGCAACCGACTCAAATTCACTATGATTATTCAATGATTACAATCATAGTTTTTGGAGTACAAACTCTCAAATACAGATCAAACTAATCACTAATAAACTAGATGATTAATAGTAGAGACATAAAACCTTCGAAGTCACTAAATTATGATGACAAAACGATGAGTTGACGATACAAACTGAAATCGGGACTCCAATCTTCCACTCAACATCAAATTAGTTTTTCACCTCTTTATGCCTTTTGGTGTCTTGCACAATTTAGGTCTCCACACATAAGATGTTCTCTCTTTCTCTTTCTTTTTTTAATTCTTTTTAATAAACCTTTTTAAGATTGGGTTAAATATGCCTAAGAAAACCTTTCAACTTTTGTCCTAACTACGAACCCATCCAAAAGGTATGAAGCAAAAAGACTCTTCTTCTGGAACTCTTTAGATTTTCTCCCGAGGGAACTAATAGAACTAAATAAAATTTGAAATAGTAATTAAAAAAACATTACTTAGTCTATAAGTACTCGCCTCGTGGAGGAACTTTTATAACTCGCAATGCACGTGACAGGATTTTACAGTAATCTACCCTTGAGGATGTGAACCTGTACCAAGAAAACGGTTTTTAGTATCAAATAGATAAGTGTAAGTTATATACAATTTTTGAAATTGTATCAGCCAAATTATAAGCCATAATACACATGCATTAGAAAAATCGAAATAAATACATAGCAACCTAAAAAACATATATAGAATAGAAAAAATAAGATAATATGCAACAATTTAATAATACTCCATATCGAGCATGAAAAATGTTCTTCTTGGACTATAAAAAACTGGTTTCCTCCACATTTAAAAAAAATGTAGCAGATTTCTTCTCCATGCAAAAAAAAAAGTGGAGAAGCTTTTCTCCGGCCTACTTTTCTCCATTCCATTTTTCTCCATTTTTAAAATTAATGATTATTTTTTGTGTGGAAAAAAGTTAGAAAATTAATATATATTCACCTTTAAATAGTTATAAATATAGCAAAAAAATTAAAGTTTTTCTTCTTAAATACTATCAAGTACATCCCCATGTCATTAATTTCTTTATCTTTTTAATGTATCACTCTTAAGGACTATCAAGTTTTCTATGAAATTCCTCTAGATTTTCATGACCTTTGGATGTGAGAGCACAAAGGTTGGAGCATTGGAAACATTTTGCTTGATTTTCTGTGAGGATTAACAGACTATACACAGATAGATGGCTGTGCAGTCTGTCTGTCTGTGGATCAGGGTATGCACGCACATCTGCTGTAAAAGATAACTCCATAATATAACATTTTTAAAGCTAAAATTTCCTCTCTAGTGGCACATTTGTCTTCTACAGTAACATTGGCAAACTGTATTATCCTTGGTATGTAGTATAAATTGAGGGGTAATCTTTAAGCGTTCATATGAGTTTTTTTGTAGATTTACTACATGAAACTTGTGCATTTATGTATTAATTGTGAGTTGGGCTTGTCTTCATAATTCAACTCCGTGTTATACTGACACAGAGTACATGGCAAGAAATTAGCCAAGGTTATGAAAGAACTAGAGCTATCACAACACCCCCTTTGAGAAAGCTGTAGAATTCGGTTAACAAGTGAAACTCATGATAAACTTTTTCATTGCTGTTGAAAGTTTGAAACTGAGCTATTTCTATTATATTAGCTCCTTTTAGTCTAGATGACAATTTATTTGTTTTGGTAACTGTATAATAAACTGACAAGGATACATGCTGCAATTCTAGTTATGACATTTGACATGAATCAAATCAAATTGTTTTATGACAAATGAGACTTCAATGCATAAAGATCTTTACTGTGTGTGATGGGGAGATTGTGAACAACGGGTTCAGATGACACTACTGTTTTGTGGACTTGTTTATAAAGAAGATGTGCCTGAACAAGCACTGAAAACAAGAATTTTGTTGTTGAAGTCAGTATCTGTAAACCCAGAATATTTACGCTGTTCAAATTATCATACTCTACAAATAATGTTGTATGTACGGCTAAGGTAGCAATGTACGGCCACCTTCACAAGTTTGAAAAGATAGACACAACTGTTGAGCTCAACTACCACGTGCCTCCGGCATTCACATGTCCAGCAATCACGGCCGTTCCTGCATGGCAGACATTGATAAATAACCATTACCCCATAAAGCCTACTCTGCTATAAGATTCAGCGAAGATGTCACTGTGCACGCAAAGCCGAGAACGGAAAGTTTCTGCAAGAAATTGGTACAAACTACATCATGCATGACTGCCACTGCCACAGCTACTAACTTCTATCACAGAAGCGTCAAAGCAGAATATTGTTTGTTGGTATTTTGAAGAAATGACTCAACTTGTGTTCTGGGTGGTCTTAGACTCGTAGCAGTTAGTAGGAAGGAGTAATGGCATCTGGCAAGCCAGCTCTGAGGGTGGTTGTGGAAGGATGGAAAAGAGCCTCTCACTCTCTCTTTGGCCTTGAATCATTTTGATCATTTGAGGTGCATGCTCTGTTCTTGAGGAAGAGTGCTTGGTTGGTAGCCGTTTGATCGTTGCCTTGGTGGTATTGGGATGTCTTGTGGACAATGTACTCGTCGCTGCCTCAAGACTCATAGCAACAATTCAGATGCTCCCGCATCCTACTCTTTCTTTAAGATCTTGGTAGCAAGTTCCTTCACCGAGTTTCTGGTAAAGATGTTCAAAGTTTGATCTTTGTTAATTTTTGCTTAACTGGTACAGATCAAAGTTTCAAAGTTCCCTCCTTTTATTTGGTCTTATCTTGAGGTATTCTTTGGTAATCGTAGTGGGAAGGGCTTTGAGTGAGCATGGCCAAAGATAGTAATTTTATCATATTTACAGATTAATGATGCCATCAATTTGCTGTTTTGAAAAAAAAATTAAAAAGTTAATTTTAGGTTATCAACATCACTCAACAAACAAGATTTGACAGTTTTTGTAAGTCTGAATGTGATTGATAAAAGCAATAAAATTGTATCGTTTTCCACTGAGTTGTTCAGAGATGATAAGGTTGATAATTTCTGTCAATTTGGATTGTTGTTGTTTTTGTTGACATCCAATGACCTGAAATCTTCATGCCAATTCAAGTTATCTTGGAGGTCCATTTACCCATATATATGCTTCAGATGATCTGAATGTTTATATCTCCCTTGTGTGAAAAATCTTCTATTTTATTAATGATGAGAGTGAATTACTTAGGCTTGCTTTCTTCTCTCCTTGTTGCAGTATTTGCCTCCTAACTTCGGTGCTAGTGTTCTGGAAAATAAAGGTCGTCTCACTTACCTGGATGATGTCCTTGGAGGAAGGTGGCAGGTCAGAATTTCTCTCTTGAATGGCTCACTGGCTTTTCAAGAGGGATGGAGCAAGTTTGTCTCTGACCATGCTCTAAGACTTGGGGAGCTGCTTGTATTCACTCACTTCCCTAGGTCCAATTATGTGGTCAGAATCTATGGCACCAATTCGCTTGAAAGATTAACCTTCTCTGAAGCAAGAAAAGAGAATTTTCACCCAGAAAGAACAACTGCTTCGGAGCCTTGTAAAGCATTTTTCTCATCAGAGAGAGAGATTCGAGTTCCTAATGGAAACATCAGCCAGAAGAGCGCACACTTTGCCAAAGTAGATAGTGAAAGTCCTCCTAGCAAGAAGGCACGCATACCAGAGCGAATTCCTGCTTCGAATGATTTTGAGTTTACTAGAGCTGAAAAATCATATCCTGAGAGTGCAAACAAGAACAGTGGATCATTTGGAGAGTGCTCAGTCAGGTTTGATAGATTGTCTAAAGACTATTTACTCAAAAAACGTGGAGCCTTTCAGCAGCCAACAATTAACAAAGATAGTGGGGCAAATAACAGAGATGGCCATGATTCTTTTGGTTATGAGTTTGGTAATGGTAAAATGGCTTCGAAGCCGGAAAGACATCTTCATGGACATGGTAATGATATGAAAAGAAAAGCCAAGTTTGAGCCTGAGTACAGTCCTGAAGATATGGCAAGGCACCCACCAGCTGGTTTTGCAATACCATCTACATATCCTGGTCGTTCGAAGAGGCCCTATGCAGGAGAAGTCAACCAATCAAAGAGTTACAAATACAACAATGAGAAGAGCACAACCCCAAGCAAATTAGCTGGGAACAAGCTCCATACCAATGCAACTAAAAGACCACCTAGTGTATCATCTGAAACTCTTTCTCGTGTCTTTGAATGTCCAGGGGATGAATCAGAAGAATCCTTTGAGACCACAGTCAATAAGCATTTCTTTGTAAAGAAGAGGGGAAGACATGTAACCGAAACTTGGAATGCATCTCAATTCGTTTCTACGAGGGGTAAAACTGCTAAGACAAGGGGCAGGAAGCCGGCATCGAAGAATAAATCTTTTCATCGCAATCTCTCTACCCACATTGTACCTGAAGATATAAGTGATGAGTCTGATGGCTTATCCACTGAATATGATACAGATACATGGCAGAGTTCCTCTTCTCACTCATCTGATGTTGAAATCTCAGATAGTGAGCCCCGCAACAACGATGATTCGGACGACCACAATGATGAAGACGATGAGAAGGTAGCCACTTCAGACGGTCCAAGTGGTATGAAGGTTGAGTATGATGAAAAGATCCATGGCACTGCCAGTGTAAAGCTAGAGGTTGATGAAGATACTCCCCAATGTGTGGATGGTGGCACTGTTAGTACTAGAGAGTTAGACAAAGGGAAGGAAAAAGTTATCTGTGATGAAGATATGAGTGAAAAAACATGTGGCATTGAACAAACACGTAAATATAAAACAATAGGAGAAAGCTCTACTACCTACATTCCCACTGCCGTGTGTGTAATTGAGGAAAGAAATGGTTCAGTGAGTAAAGATAAACACACTACAGGAAGAAGCTCACCAATTGGCAATGCTGCCTCTGCGAGTGATCCCAACTCATTGTATGAAGGTTTATCTTTCAAGGAGGCTGGTGAAAATGGTGGTACCATTGAAGCAGCTAAAACAGGAAGGTCTGGACCAATGTGTGATGCTAACACTTCACAACTTAAATGTCATCCCAGAGGTAATTGCAAAATTAAAGAGAATTTTTGTAGCTCTAAAAACAATGGTAGCAATGGAGGCCCGGATAAACAGTGCACAATATCTGAGACCTGCAATGGTGCTCTGAAAGGTGCAGTTGATCATACTGATGAAAAAATGGTCAAATTAACCGCAATTAATCCAATCTTCTCCGATACTGATGACTCTCGTGCATGTGACACAGAGAACATGATTCAATCTGAGGCCATTGTGCCTTTGCTTTCTGATTACTATGAGAACTCTGAGGAAATGCTTGAAGAAGATAGCTATGAAGACTTGGAGGAAAATCTTATGGATGTAACAATAGAAATTGCAGATAGCTTAATGTTAGATGAAACAGTACTGGTTGCTACAAATGAGGAGAAGGCTACTGACACAAAAATGGGTAATGTGTATTTTGGTTTGCAAAAAATTAATCTGAGCTCTAGCCACCTTAATTTGCATACATTTGTTATTCACATTCTAGTTCTCTTACTGCAAAATTTAGCGGTTTGACTAATTATGAACTGTAATATGTAGGAGATGATGAAGTCGTAGCAGATGACGATTGTGTTCAACCTACCTCTGAGTGTGAGAAATCTGAAGAAAAATGCTCTTCTCTATATTTGTAGACTACATATGCTAGTGATGGAAATGGAGTTTGATCTAGTTGTTCATTTCTTTTCTTTGCTTTACAGCATTGAAGGAAAAGGCACTAGGACACCATTATTGTGCAACAAGCGATAATCTCAGGCCTTGTCAATTGGAGGGAAATGCCGATGGAAGTTCGTCTAATCTCGAAGCATCTACTTCAACTAATTCATGGTGGTCTGTAATCGTCACAGAAAATTCTTGGCTTGTATGTCTCCTGCCCTCATTCCTTTCTACTGTTGAATTTCTAATTTTTGACTCGTATGCTTCTCTCAATTAGCTTTATTCCAAATGCTTATCAGAACTCAGATTTAAAACTTGGGAAGAATTCAGCTCAAGTTCTTTGTCTTTCACAATTTCAGGTCTCTCATGTTTGCACCTAACAGTGTCACCCTTTACTTTGCAGGAACTACCAAGGATCTTCCCTGCGTTGCTGCAAACAAAGTGGCAAGTGTCTGCTGGAAGGATTGTGATTTTTCTCCGTGATCCAGCGAAGCGATTGTGGCCGATATTATACCATCAAATCGAACGTCGAAAAGCTTTTAATTCTGGGTGGAATGATTTTGCAAGAGCAAACAATATTCGGAATGGAGATACATGCATCTTCAAGGCGGTGGAGGAAGCTTTAGATGTATTTCAGGTGGACGTCTCATCAAAAGCTTAAATGCTAACTTGTCGATATTTGCCCAAAGAACAAGAATGTAATCGCGGGTCGTTATTGTAATACTGATTTGATCTTCATCATCTTTGAGAATGAGCTTCAAAACAAGACCATCTCGTATCTAATTTCACAAATCGTTCTGATCTCCCCGCGCTCGAGCGCTCTCGTCTCTGGGTATAATTTTTTCTAAAGCTATAATTCTTTTTAAAGTGTTTTGACTCCCAGGGTTTTTGAATTCGTTCTAAATTTATTTTAAATTATCTCCTAACTCATATACCCTGTCAAAATAATAATAATTAGTATTTTTTACACCAAAATTATCATAATTTCTTGTTTTATTAATAATATGTAATAAAATTTTAAACTAATAAAATAAAAATAAAAATCACTCGAAACTTGAAAAAAATTAATATAAAATTCAAAGAATAATAACTTTTTTACTGTGTTATCACTAATTGATGAATCATATGTTTATGTACACCACTTCATAATTGGATAAATTGCTTTTTTTCGACGTTTTTGTCATCATTTTTGTTTACAGCTTCATATCACCATTAACTACCCTGGTTTTGTAACAATTTTTTTGGGTTAAATATGATTCATCCTAATTCAGTTTGAACCAATCCATGTCCATATTGCTGGTTCCGGACTTTATGAGCTCTATAACTAACATGGGGTTTACCAAATGCTAATATGATATGCAGCTCAATGAATTGCCAAACCATGTAACCAATCATTTCAAAGTAATATGTACACTACTTTGTCTCAAGTATATGTACAATTCAAGGGAATGCTCTTGGATTTTGGATATATATATATATATATATATATATATATCCAAAATCCAAGAGCA
>JAVDBV010047974.1:0-24155 GCA_032619315.1 Piper longum
TTAGGACTCCCAGACCACCCGCCGCCGCCGCCGCCGCCGCCGCCGCCGCCGCCGCCGCCGCTCCTCTTCCGGTGCCGCCGCTTCTCCGCCGAATTTGGAATTCCGCCGCCCCACCGATTGTCCTCCGCCTTTTTCGCCTTCTGATTTGTAAGAACTACACGGCATGTTCGTCGAAAAACTTGATCTTATCTGTGATTGTTGTCTGCTTTTGCTTGATTGACATTTGATTTAAATTAATTTTATTTTTTTCTGTATTTAGGGTTTCGATATCCAAATTCAATCTTTTCTCCGGTTGGTTGCCATGGCGACGGCTTCGGGTAAGTTATTGGTTCAAATCGCTTTATCATCTTGTTGATTTTGGTTATTGTTAGGTTATACGACAATTAGTGTTGTGGATGTTAATGGTTTGTTAGTGTTCTTGTGCTTTGCATTTTTTTTTACTGTTAGGGGGTTGGTAGTTTAGGGTTTGGCAATTGGAGGTTTTTTTTCCTTTTGTTGTTTGGTGTTTTAGAGATGTTGTAATTAGTAATTATGGATAATGTTTTTTTGAGAATCGGGGAGGAATTAGGGTTTTTTTTTTGGCATCTAATAGTCTATTCTAGTTGGGGTATAAGGGGATATGTCAGGAGTTTTTTTTTAATTTCTTTTTGCTCCTTTTTCTATTTATTTTCTTGGAAAATTCTAGTTTCTGACTGGTTAGATATCGCTGTATGAAACATTTTTAGTTCCAGTGACTTGGTAGTTGAAATGTTTCTTTGTTTTGTTGGGAAAGTTTTTTAAGTTTATTATTCAGTAGCAGATTGAATTATAAGAATGAAAGATGCTTCATTGTGCATTTTTTTGAAAATTTTTGTTGTTGACTACAAGAAATTTTATTTGTCAGTTATTGGGCTGCAACTTAAACTTAAGCTTTTTCCATCATTTTTTTAATGGTAGACATAGTTCATGTCAGCGATTGATTCAATGTTTTGTTATTACCATATTTAAAAAGAAAATCAAAGTTCTTAACCCTAATTTGTTTGCAATTGTAGATAGTCCAATACTTGTGCTTTTGGAAAAAATTTAATTTAAGTGTAATACTGGTGCAGTGTCATTTAAATCTCGGGAGGATCATCGGAAACAACTGGAATTGGAGGAAGCTCGTAAAGCCGGTCTTGCTCCAGCTGAGCTTGATGAAGATGGAAAGGAGATTAATCCACACATTCCTCAGTATATGTCATCTGCTCCTTGGTATCTTAATGCAGAAAGGCCTGTAAGTTGGCTTTAGCTTTCCCTTATTGCTAGTATTAATCGTGCTTTTAGGTCTTGCTTAATGTTAATTTGAATACCTTTTTTTAGAGTTTGAAACATCAACGTAAATGGAAACAAGATCAAAAGGCACAAGGTTGGTATGATCGTGGTGCAAAAACCTACCAGGCTAACGAATTCAGAAAGGGTGCATGTGAAAAGTAAATTGAAATTGCTTTTCCGTTTGTATCTGTTTCTGTTTTTTATAACATTTTGTTCTTGTGATTTTACTTTTGAATGAGAATATAATCTTGATGAAACCTTTGCATGTGATGCAGTTGTGGAGCTATGACCCATAAAGCTAAAGAATGCATGGATAGGCCTCGGAAATTAGGTGCAAAATGGACCAATAAGCACATAGCACCTGATGAAAAGATAGAAACTTTTGAGTTGGATTATGATGGAAAGCGAGATCGTTGGAATGGATATGATGCAGCTACCTATGCTCGTGTCATTGAGAGCTATGAGTTGAGAGATGAGGCACGTAGAAAATACTTAAAAGAGCAACAGCTGAAGAAATTAGAGGAGAAAAACAAGAATCAGAGTGGTGAGGATGGAGTTAGTGATGATGAAGAAGATGAAGATGCTTTTAAGGTGGATGAAGCAAAAGTTGATGAGAGCAAGCAGATGGACTTTGCAAAGGTGGAGAAGCGTGTACGAACTACTGGTGGTGGAAGTACTGGAACTGTTAGGTACTATTGGTTGCTGATTAAGAAATGACAGTTTGTCTCCCAATATTTTGTTTTTTTTTCATTAATCACATTGTCCATTTTTATCTCCAGAAATTTGCGTATTCGAGAGGACATTGCGAAGTATCTTATTAATCTTGATGTCAACTCTGCACATTATGACCCAAAGACACGGTCAATGCGTGAAGATCCTTTACCTGATGCAGATCCTAGTGAGAAGTTTTATGGGGTGTGTGCTTGGAAATTTTTGAATTAATTGTTTTCTGCTTATTGTCTCCATTTGAGTTTTGTAATTTATTTCTGCATGGTTCTTTTTCCTTTAATTTAAAAGGAAATGACTAAGATTTGTTGTTCGGCAGGGTGACAATCAAAATAGAGTTAGTGGGCAAGCTTTGGACTTTAAGCAATTGAATATTCATGCCTGGGAAGCTTTTGAGAAGGGCCAAGATATTCATATGCAGTCTGCACCATCACAGGCGGAGTTACTTTTTAAAAATTACAAGATCAACAAAGAGAAACTAAAATCCCGTGTGAAAGATAGTATTATGGATAAGTATGGAAATGCTGCTGCAGAAGATGTACTCCCTAGGGAACTACTCCTTGGTCAAAGCGAAAGGGAGATTGAATATGATCGTGCTGGTAGAATAATCAAGGGCCAGGTATTATCTTTGATGTCTGATAAATAAAAAAACTTGATCAAAAGTTGAAGAGCATATATTTGTCCAATTTTAGGAGGTAGTTTTTTAGCAAAATGTTGACGGTTTGCTTATACAATTTATGTCCATTTTTTGCAGGAAACAGTCCTACCTCGAAGTAAGTATGAGGAAGACGTTTTCATCAATAACCATACAACTGTTTGGGGTTCATGGTGGAAGGATCATCAGTGGGGTTACAAGTGTTGCATGCAAACAATTCGAAACAGTTACTGTACAGGCTCTGCAGGCATTGAGGCTGCAGAAGCTGTAAAGGATCTCATGAAAGCTAATTTGGCCCGCAAAGAGGCTACAGAAGGTGTGTATATTTGCACTAGGTTCATTAACGTATTTGTTGTAGCGTATTACTATTTTCTCTTTCATTTTATATATGTTCAATTATTTGTCCTGTCCACGCAGACCTATCTGCTCCTGCAGAAGATAAGCGACTGGCCACATGGGGTTCAGAGGTACCAGATGATATAGTTCTTGATGAAAAGTTGCTTGCTGAGTCTCTCAAAAAGGTAAAAACAGAACAGACATTACATTCGTAAATAGAAACCTGATGATAAAATTCGACCTATGCTCAGTCTGCCTTCTACTTACCCTCATTGACAATCGCATGGTGATGACTTTTATACTTTGCCAAGGCGGTTAATTTGTATTCTGAACATGGTATTTACAATTCTTTTCGTTATCGTGGTGAATGTGCAGGAGGATGAGAGGAAGAGAGAGGAGAAGGATGAAAGAAAGCGGAAATACAATGTGAAATGGAATGACGAGGTAATTTCTATGTCGTATGGAAGTTTCTCCATTTTTCTTTTATGGCCGACCCTTGATGAAATTTATTTGTGGTTTAGGTTACCATGGAAGACATGGAAGCCTATAAAATGAAAAGGGTGCACCATGACGATCCGATGAAAGATTTGTTGCACTAGTACACAAGCAATTCTTGCGCATCTGTCAGTTTTTTTCACAGATGACTCGTTGTTTCGTGCGTGTTTCATAACTTTCGTGTTCATAGAATTCCTCAATATGTACCAAAATCGAGTAACAACGATGGCTTGTAGTTCCTATTATGTCCTTTCTTGAGGATAAAAGCTAATATATATGTATATTATTATGTCTTTTCTTAATTATCTTGAGATCTGTTCTATGATATGTCTCAGACAGCATCTTGTAGTATAAGTTTCCGTGCGCCTTATATTTGCATAGCATGTTTTAGGTTTTATTGAAAATGTACAGTGGCGTTTGAGAAAAAAAAACTGTATTAATTGTTCAATCTGGGGTTCGTTTTTGTATAACATGCCCCGTAACTTGATACTTGCATATGCAACTTGGATTCTACGCCATCATGGAATCTTTGGCAACTTATTTGACAAGGGTTCTTGTTTCTTGCCGTCTTCACATTCAAGCTTTTATTTATTTTTTCTTGTTTGAGAGATCACATTCAGACCTTTTAATTTACAAGAAATGGGAAAGGTGGCAAATATTGGCCTACAAACAAAGGGAAAAGTTGGGTCGGAAATGAAAAGGGGAAAGATTTTTTTTTTTCCTCTTTACAAATACAAGGGAAAGATGTTGAGTCTTAATTGAAAAGCCTTAATTTGTGCCTTCGAGGCTAAGAGACCCATCTTCTTGCATTTACAGCTTGGTATACGCAAAAGAAGGAGAATAAATATTCCTTGCCTTGTTGACATGCTTTTTTATTTGATTTAGTACTCATATAGACTAGTTTTACATGAAAATTAAAATCTTTTCGTAGAGAACTTTTATTCAAAATTTCAGATGGTTACCCACTAATCCAAACCGATCAAGATAATAGGAAAGATGACCGTTTAATACCTACTTGGGCAAATATGGCCGGGTAATTAACTAGGAGGAAGGAACCAGACGTTATTATGCCCATTGGGTTTTGATCATACTCTTACTATACGCTTTACATTCCTAAGAGCTCAAATTATTTGAAAATGAGATTTTTTAAATATATATAACTAAATTTCGACATGGGCTGGAAAAATAAACACGGGCAAATCGTCTGTTCCCCTATTAGCATTTGCGTGTAACATTCTAATTAATTTTTAGATAACTATATATATTATTTAACACTAGGCAACATGTGGGCAAAAAGTTAGAGATATATTTGAATTCTATAAGTAAATCCTCATTCAATAATAAAATATATTAAAATGATTGATGTTGTAGATTTTAAGATAGACTTAATTAAAGGAAAATAAATTATAATAATTTGATTTTTATTACATATTTTTATTACTGGAGTCTCTTAATTTGACTTTTAGTTGTTTTTATTAATAAGAGAAAATCTATTTACATAAACCCTTCTTACCCAACATCAGTCCTTAAAAGCGTGTTAAACTTCTACAGTCAACGACTTCTAAATTATAAAGTGTCTCACGTCATAAATTTTCATAATCAATTAAATTGATTGCTATAAATACCATAGCTATTAAAGGCACCGCTCCTACAATTCCCAACCAAACAACACCCCAAACTCTCCTTCACTTCTACATGTTCCT
Organism: Piper longum; assembly: GCA_032619315.1. Taxonomy (NCBI): domain Eukaryota; kingdom Viridiplantae; phylum Streptophyta; class Magnoliopsida; order Piperales; family Piperaceae; genus Piper; species Piper longum. The sequence goes on from JAVDBV010047974.1 coordinate 5,206, forward strand.
TTGAAAAAAAAAAAGAAGAATTCTCGATCTTCACTTCCAATCACGAATCACAATTTCTTGCTCATGAATTCTTGCTTCACCTTCAAGCCCAAGCACCTCCCCGGGAAGAAGGTGTGGAAGGGCCTCACCACCAACCTCCGGAAGCTCCAGTACCGCCTCCACTCGGCCCCCCGGCGGCCTAGCCGACATACCCACCAAGCCCCAGCCCGAAGCTTCCAGCCGGTGTACGTTGACGAGCTGATCTTCAGCGGCGAGCTGCAGGTCGCTGAAGGGAGTGCACTAACGTCGTCTGCCGGGAAGGAAGAGAAGGGGAAGGCTCCGGCGGGTGGTGCCGACGGGGCCGGGTCGTCAGTTACGTCGGCGAGTGGTGCGGTGATGATATGGGACGTGGACAAGAGGGCGGAGAGGTTCATTGCGGAGTTTAGGGAGGAGATGAGCTTGGAGAGGGAGAGGTCTGATGAGGAGTTCTTGGAGATGCTTGCAAGGGGAGCCAATGTGTAGTAACCAGTTTGTGTATATATATAATATCTTTGATTTATTACAGTATTTGCTTCTTTTTATGTTTTACTTAAATTTTTTGTTTAAGTTTCAAGTTCATGTTTTGCATATGTAAGTGAGTCTTTTATGTTTATCATTTTCTTCTTTTGTTATATCTTTTTCATCATTTTTAACTTCGTTGATGTAAACAAATTATTATTGTATGGAATTGTTTGTGGCCCTTAATTTTGATTAATAATCATTGTATTTTTTTATGTTTTATTGTTATGCTTACAAATTAAGCTATTTGTCATTGTGTGTGCCTCACTATGATTTGTGATTTTTTTTGCACATCATATTATAATAAGGTGAAAATTATTATTTATGAATAAATTACTGACATAATTTGTGTTTAAGTATTATAACATCTAAATATAATCATTGGATTCATAATGAAACAAAGTAGGAAAACTGTGACATTTTCACTAAACAAACCAGGTCAAATATATTATCCATTCTAGGATGTGACTAAGAATGCATGGATGGGTTATGATATGTTTAAATATAAGTCCAATTTGAACCAAACATCCTGTTTATTATTTTATTAATCCAAAAATAAATTGAATAAATATGTAATCAATTTGCGCCCTCCGTCACCCATGTACCCTTACCATCCCCACACCCTCCTTCGAACCCTCGCCTTCGCCCACGCCATCCGTGTCCATACCCGCGCCCACCATCAAGTCCCTGCCCACGCCCTCCACCACATTCTCACCTTCTACCACACCCTAGCATCCGCCCACGCCCTCTGTCGCACCCTCCTCACCGCGCTCATATCTTTGAGGACAACAAGGGTATTGGCGGTGGGGGTAGAGCACCAAAAAAGCAGACGACGAGGGCATTGGCGGTGACGGATGATGAGGGGGGCGGTAGTGGAGAGAGGAAGGAAAGTTTTTATTTTTTTAAAAAATTAAATTTGATTAGTCCAAATTACTCTAAATTTTAATTTTTATACCGTCGCCTTCAATTATCCTATATATATATATATATATATATATATATATCCAACCCTAAATTCTAAACCAAAATCTATAATCTCTTGGAAAAAAATTAAAAATCCCTTCGGGCTAGAAAACGGGTATCGTGCATACCTAAGGAATGCTCGCAATAATGACCATTGATAATCTTGATCATCAACGTATACCGTGCGATGCCTCACCAAATGCGTCTCAAGCGGGCGGAGGCAATACCGGTTCAGGTTTTTATTCCGGTTCAGGGTTTTATTGTCTAAACTCTGAATCCGAACCAATCACTGAGTCGTCAATCTAGCGAGTGAGAAGGGTAGTTTCGTCATAACAAACATTGAACTATCTTATCCCGGTTCAAAACTGTCACCTTTACAGCCACTACTTACACTATTGCTGCAGCGAGTTCTGACACGGAAGCGAGTGAGACGGAGAGAGGGAGTTTGGGGCAGGGAAGAAGAAGGAGATGGTGGGAAGAGGAGCTGCTCAAACCCTTCTCCTACTTCTTGCTGCTACTGCTGTCTTGTGCGGCGGATGGGTGAGTGCTGGCCGTGTGGTGGGGGAGGCTCGCGGTCGGAAGCTGCTGGCCGCGCCTCAGACCAAGACGACCACCACCTTCGCCACCTCTGGCTCGTGGGCCTTTGCTTACACCCGTAGCCGAGGAAGGTGCTCTCCCCAGTGAGTTCCCTATTCACCCTTTTGCTTCTATGTACATGCTAAAATTATCAGAGCTTGGCCTAGCTCCAATTCGCTGTTTCCTTGATAAATAAATGGGTCGTGCCACCTAAAGCCTCGTTTTAGATTGGAATACTCTGCTAAGATGTTCAACCTGCTAGCATTTCATTTTTAATAATATTGAACTTTTAGTAGTTGGAAGTAATGTTGTTACAAAACTAGACTTGTCAAATGCTTGGATGCTAGAAAAATATTGCTGCTTTGAAAACGATAAAGTAGTTCACTGTATTGTTGGTGGGGTTGCAAATCTGGGCATCAAGAAGATTCAATCATCTACCAGCCTAAACTAGTTGAGTTGCATGTATACGGAAACAGATTCTGGAGCAGTAGGAAGGAGGAGTGGCCAACCATGGTCCCTCTGACCTCCTCAGTGGCCAAAATATTTGGCTCCCAGGCCATGGAACGATATGGGTCAGATTTAACATTGATGGAGGCGGCAGAGAAGAGCGTCGACAGCAGTGGCGATGACGCATACGCACGGCTTCTCAAGCAGTCGACGGCGGCGCTGCTGAACTCGTACTCACGGAGCGGATACCCCTATTCTGCTTGGGAGGTTAAGACCCTTTTCCTTCAAGCTCTTGTTTCAGAGGAGGCTGCCTCCAATGTGGCTAACACGTTAGCCACGGCCAACCATGCTTGTAACTGATATAAAGTCGGTTCTTGTGACATTTGCAATGTGATTCCTTCTCATCTGTTTTCATTTTTGTAATGAAGATTTAAATTGCTGGGCCGATCCTACTTGGTACTGTTAAGTTCTTAGGCTGCAGATTATGTGGAACAGTAGATTGTTACCTGTGGATTTCATCATCTGGAAGGAATGTTTATGAATGTCTAATGGTGGATTCAATTTGTTGTGGTGGTTTACTGCGGTTAATTTCTTGTGTGATTCATCACAGTTTTCTGTAGTTTTTCATTTACATCTTGATGACTTAATTTACCTTGTTGTCGGATTTGCTCTAGTATGGTTCGAGTTTCTGATTTGCCTCAGGACCTTGCAGCCCCTTCCGATGCAGTACTTTGTAATGACTAATGTTTGAGATGGAAATGAAGCTTCTATATTGAATTTAATCAGTTGACTGATGATATCCTTTTTTTTCTTTTAACCTTTCATTTGTGAAAGAAGACTGCTTTGTTATTTCAGTGGTGGGATTTATCGCAGATTGGTTTTTGCATCTAGTTAAATAATTTTGTAGTTCTACTATGTGGTTATGTAGGTTAGGGTGGAAGGGTTTAGCTAAAAGAGTGTAGAATCCATAGATTTTCAGCTCAATCAAAAGCTGGGAAGCTTGTTAGAAATCCAGAATTTGCTCTGAGGTGTCTTATCTTAAAATGATAATCATTTCTCCATTTGATATCATTTCCCTTTGAGTTCAATATGCAACATGGTCTGTAAATAATTCTTGAAATTGGGATGGCGTTCATGTTGTTAGAATGGCTCCTTCATTCCTACTTTTCATCGAGTGGTCGATGTGTTTCACTCCAAAGAGATCTGGAAAGGAGCTTATATATGAACTACTTTCCAATCAATAAGATAATTTTCTTGTTTTGTTTAACAGCAAATATTTGGCTCCCTGCACTGCACTTCTATATGTAGGTATATGTGCTATGTTTTGCAACTCTGATAGGGATGGTTTTCCTTGCTACTTGAACAACTCTAGAGCATCTCTTATCTGAAATCAGAAGCTCCTTTCTTATTTTCTGTCACTGTTTTGTAATGTATGATCGATGATGATTCATATGATAAATATGATCAAACAAATAATAAATGTTCATGTGAGGCAGTTATCGGCTAAGTCATAATTTTATTAGCCATATTTATATGAGTTATATCTCATGAGCTATACCTCTTATTTTGAGTAGTTTAATGGATCTCATATTTCAAAAATTATATTGATAAATAAAACAATAAGTAATAAAGATAATATGAACTTTTAACACAATTTATTGTTTTAAGTTTTTTTATCTTAATTATTAAAATAATTATAATAAAAATTAATTTTAAAATATCTATTAATTTGTTTTTTTAATTTAAAGTAGGTGATAATGATATTAAAAAAGACTTATGTATACTGATTTTAATATATATATATATATATATTATTTTGTAAAAATCGTTAAATATATTTCAATTAAATATATAATTTATATAAGATATACGAAGGGTAATTTTTTCTGATTTTACAGGAAAATGCCGTCATTTTACGGTAAATGGCCACGTGATGGATCCTCTCCCATCTTCACTAATATTCGTTCACCTTCCGAAGAGGGCTCCCTATTGAAAATAGGCATGAAAAGAAATCAGTGCTCTGAGTTTCTAATCATGAATCCGGTACATTTATAATTGATTTTTATGTTACATTTCGGGTATGATATAAAAGATTTCCAACATGCGATGTTAAAAAAATCATTGATGAAAATTTTATTCTTTAACATTTTTTACTGGTGGTTTTTTTTCTTGCGGATTCTTTGATGCCTAGAATAGTTTATATGTTTTATGGTCTTGTAATTGTAATTATGGAAACATTAATTTATTCGGTGAAAATTTGGAAACCATTGTATGATGCAGATTTTTTACCCATTAAAGCTATTATTGGTTGTTTGATTCCTGCATGGGGTATTCTCCCCTTGCTCATATCTGTTGAGAGAAAGATAGAGGGAGGAAAAATGTGACGGTAATGTTGGGCCCTTCGGGCCCTAAAAGTGACTTGCAACAGGTTTATGGGCCTCTCTTAATCCAAAAGCTAGCTTAAGAATTAAGACTTTCCCATTAGCCTATATACAAGTTACCGGTTGCCTCCAAATGGGATGTGGGATTAACCCAACAATTCTCCCATTCACACATCACAACACCCGAATCATCTCCCGCTCACCACATGCGCAGGCAACATGTCTTGGTGAGGTTCCAGATGACACTAATTCGGGCCAACTTCGGACCGACCGACAAATCGGGAGACACAAATTTGGATCGGTCGACAAATTGTGTGGCTAATTGAGGCAACACCAAAACCAACCTTGGTTCTGATACCACTTGTTGGGCCCTTCAGGCCCCAAAAGTGACTTGCAACAGGTTCATGGGCCTTTCTTAATCCAAAAGCTAGCTTAAGAATTAAGGCTTTCCCATTAGCCTATATACAAGTTACCGGTTGCCTCCAAATGGGATGTGAGATTAACCCAACAGGTAATTGGGTTATGGACCAAGCGGGCTGTGGAAATTCATAAATTTGTCATGCATGCCTGTTTAACGAGAGATAATATTATGTGTTTAACGAGAGATAATATTATGTGCTTCAAGCTATAGCATCCAAGGACATATTTGGGCCTTCTCGTGGGTAATGCTTGGGCTTTTATCTGAAATGCTTTGGTGACTTCGTCCCTAATGCTGTATTACGGGCTTTTAGGGATACTTAGGTCCTTGTACTTTGGGTGGGGTAGGGTCATTATGTATTATATTAGAGCTAATTTGGTATCATATTAGACGCGAACTGAAGTTGTTGGCCACGGGCAAGTGGGACGTAGGCTAACTTGCTAGCAATAGGTTAAGTGCAGGAACGTAAAAGATAAATTTTTTTTAGATATGTAGATTGTAATAATTTAAAAAAAAAGTCTTACATTCAATATTTATTATAATAAAATATAATACATAAGTGGGGATGAGTCTATAAATTTTAATTTGGATTACCCACTTGAAAAAATGACTTAAGTCCACAAATTTAGAGTTTGGTTTTGGTGATGTTAAATAGGTTGAATCGGTTGTTGAAATGAGTCGTAGAAATGCAGCCATTAAGAATAAAATAATGACATGCAAAACCCAATAATTTTGATTTATGATGGGCTAGAAATGTCTATTGTAAGTATTTATTTAATTTGTTAGTTAGCTCTTATTCATATTTCAGGGGCTTTTGGGCAACTAATGATCTCTTCTCAATTTATTTAATACCCATGCAATTGAACGTATTGGCGTGAAATATGCAATATATTAGGCTTTTACTATAAACAAATTTTGGGCTACTTCAAGAGTTATTTGTGGGACTATTAAGTATTACATGACCTATTAATAATGTCTTGCCCAATTAACCCAATGAGACCATAATTATGTTTCCATATGATGTGTTTTATTTTAATATTAATTATACACATTATTGTTTACTTATGATAATTAAGCTTATTTGTGACCAAAGATCGATCTTGTGTGATTATAGCTGCACAAATCACAGTCAATTATCTATTCGGATAACAATTTATAAATAAATTGACATTTACTAATCACATAAACATAAGAATCCCCCAAAATATTAGTTTTAGTGATTAATGATATTAATGGGAATAATATTTATTTATTAATGAGTCTACTTGGATTTAGGGGTGTAAACGAGCTGAGCCGAACTTAGCAAAGGTGTGCTTGAGTTTGACTCGTTATAAAACGAGCCGAGCCGAACTTTAATGTAAACGAGCCGAGTCAAGCCTGTCCAAAATTTATAATGTTTGGGCTTGGTTCGAGCCGTGTTTGAGTTGAATCCGAGCAGAGCTCCAGCCGAACTCAAGCCTAGCGAATATTTATGTGCTCAACTTATAGAGGATCAAATTTTTTTTTGAATACTATATAAGTTCAATACGACCTTAATAGTATTTACGATACGAGCCGAGTCGAACATTTTTTTGAGTTTATCTATTTTAAGCCGAGTATTTTTTTGAGCATAAAATTAACGAGCACGAGCACGAGCTGAGCCGAGCCGAACGTAAAAAGCTTGTGAGCAGGCTTGGCTCATTTACACCCCTACTTCAAACCTTAATTTCGGACTATTGACCGCTTAGATAATTTTTACCGTCAGATAATATTATATGGTCGAGGAGGAGAGAGTCCGGAATTATAATGAATATTTTGGATTTTTCATTTTTGACATCAATGGTGTTCAAAACCTTTGTATTTTCCGTTTTAGCCATCATTGGTTCTAAAACCAGGCTTTCCTCCAATTTACATAAAAAGATAATCATGGGGTTATAAAATATCCATTATTTGATAGTGGTAAATTTCGAAATAAATATATTTATATCTTCTACTATACAAATAAATTCATTAAAAAATAACAATTAATCCCATTAATTTTCTTAATCACTAAAGCTCAATCTTTGTTAGGTGATTCTTATGTTCGTGTGATTATTAAATATCAATTTGTCTATAAAAATATTTTTGTCGATAGAATCCTCATAGATAAATGACTTAAGATACAAAATAAAAATATAACTATATAACTTCAAACTTTTGATGAATAACAAACTCAACCAACGGAGTATTCATTATTTTATCAACTATACCTAAGATATCAGCTAGGAAGGCAATAAAGTAAAAAAAAAAACAATTGATCAGAAGAAGTTTTTTTTATGTTTTATAAAAAAATTGTGCAATAAGATGTCTAAGTCCCCTATTTATAGATGAATAGGAGACAATTAAATATTAAAAGTCTTGTAACTTTATAACGTAATTAAATATTAAAATTACTTACTACCTATTTGCAACTCTAATAACTTAATTGTACAATAAAATGTTAACATAAAGAAATCTTAGGGCAAGATCTTAAGCCTACATCATTGACTACAGTAAACAAATAATGTGCATAATAAATATTAAAATAAAACACATCATACAGAACCAAAATTATAATCTCATTGGGTTAATTGGGAAGACATAATTAATGAGGCCTGTTATATTTAATAGTCCAACAAAATAACTCTTCAAATAGCCCATAATTTGTTTCTATTAAAAGCCTAAATGGCTAATATTTCATATTTCATGCCAAAACATTTAATAGCATGAGTATAAATTAAAAATGGACAAGAGATCATTAGAACCCATTTAATTTAATACATAACCTAATAGGCCAAAAAGAGTTAATAAAGGTATCTAGGAATCTAAATGCTTTAATACGATTGTCACTAAAAGCCCATAATATATTAGGATTGTAAGGGACCAAAACATGTTTGGATAAAAGCCCAAACAAAACCGACAAAGGCCCAAATATGTCGCTGGCTGTTATAGCCTGAGGCCCATAATATCTACTCTTGTTAAATGGGCTTTAAAACTGATCTGAGTCATGACAAATCAATGTTTTCGTAAATACGGGTCATAATTAACACATAATATATCAATGCTTCCGTAATTGTGAGATCATAGAACATAAACTATAATAGACATCCAAGGATTCGTGTCAAAAAATTTACCTCCAAAAATTATTACAAAAGAAAAACTCACCCATGATTTACTTTAATACTAAATGTTGGAAAAGTTTTATATTATGACATAAACATGAAGTATAAAAATTAATTAAAATTTAAAAAGTACCGAATTCCTGATCAGAAAATCAAATCGAAAGACTGAGTTCTCTCCCACATTTGCCTTCAATCATCAAACAAAAGAATATGTGCAAAGATATATTAGGACTAGTTTTTCACCCTTATACAGCAGTCACGTACCGCTTCGTTATAAAGTTACGACTGTTCGTTATAAAATTACAACTGTTCGTGTAACCTTGTGCCTCGCAAAAAATTTATTGTTCATAAATATTTATTTAATCATTTTTATTATATAATCAACATCCAACAACTTATCCCGTGTAGATTAAATGCTAGACTAAGGTATGTACATACGTATGTTGAGTCCTAAAGCTTTCTCCATCCTTCCTTTCTTTCAAAAAATTGCATAGTCATTTTTTTTCCCCACTCAAGCTAGCCATGTCATTGTGTTGAGCTACAAGCATGATTTGGGTGACATGGCAATCCACCATCAACTTCTTTTCTTGCTCTCTCTTCTCTTGATGCAACCGGAGCCAACAATATGCCATTGGTTTCATATCCCAGCCCTCAACCAATGGCATGATATGTGAATAACCAAGTTCATAAAAACCACTACTAGCCCTCAACTTCTTTTACATTGTGTTGGAACATTAATCTACGTAGATGGGCCGTTCATAAAAACAAACATAATAATTCCAAACCGCTAATAAAATTACATAAACATAATAATTTCAAACCAACTAATAAAATCACACAAAGGTGGAAGAGGTATTAGAGGTAATTATAGACACGAAGATATTGGAATATTATCTTCATCAATATTATTATCAATATCTTCCCATTTTTCTATATTCATCGTTTAAAATAAAATTGATGATGAACTCCATTATTTTCCTACAAGGAAAAATTATAGTAAGAGAAAAATATATATGTTAAAAAATATATCAAAAATAAAAAATGCATAGATATAAAATATAGATTACCGTCATATTTACTCCTCAACCAATTTTGGGCACATATCAAAACTTCAAATATTTTTGGGCTCAAACTATTTCTAGTTGAGCTAATTGTTTGTTCTCCAATACTAAATGTCGATTCAAAGAATACGGTTGACATAGGAATAACTAAAATATCTTGAACAATTTTTCCCAAAATATAATATTTTAAAATGTATAATCTCCACCATGATAATATTCAAATTCCTCATCCACTCCATCCACAAAAGGAATAGTTGGTTCATCCAAATAATTATCCAAATCACTTCGTGTTGGCTCCTTTGATGAACGTTTCATAATCAATTTGCTTACTCCTTGCAATTTTTTATTTAAGCCTCCATTAGAACGAATACTTGATGAATTTTTAATTCCAATAATGAGCTTGTTCAATATATATCTACCTCTAGACTTCTCAACACTTGAGTAAATATTATACATATTTGTCAAATATTGTTTCACTTTTGTGACCATATCATCTCCATCTTCCTTGTATATTACGTGAAAATAGTATAGAACAAAAGTCATTTTTGATTTAGAGTCCAAAATCAAAGCAACTGTCAATAATATATTTACTTCTTTCTAATATTTATCAAACTTTTCCAGCATTGCATTTCCCATTGATGACAACAAATATGATTCATTATTACATCATTCCATTAATTGAAGCTTGAGCTCACAAATCATGTTGAAAAAAATATTTGATGTAGGATACTTAGTGCCCGAAAAAATTTCTCTTAACTCATAAAATGGAGGCAAACATTCATGTATCACTCTTATATCTTCCTATTCATCCTCAAAAGGACATATGAAATTCACATCAAAACAACTATAACGTTCAAAAACATATTTAAAATTTAAAGCCATACCAATCATTTTATAAGTAGAATTCCACCTAGTTTTCACATCAAGCACTAAAGAATGTTTAGGTGCATTCAACCGACTTGCATATTTGTAGAAACAATCACTTTCATAGTTGGACCTTTAATATATTTCACACATTCACGAACCTTCTTTATAGATTTAGCAATCTTATTTAACTCATCTTGAATAATTAAGTTCAAAATATGAGCACAACATCTCACGTGAAAACAATCACATGTAAGATTTGGACTTCTATTTGAAAAAAATGACTTCATTTATTTGGTAGCTACATCATTTGCACTTGCATTGTCAAATACAATCGTAAAATTTTTTTTATCACGTTGTCATTCACAAATTTTACTAATGAGACACTTGGCTATGTATTTTCCCGTATGCTGACTTTCAACTTCGGCAAAATTCAATACTTTTTTTACAATTTTTAATTTTCAACAATAAAATGAGATGTCAAAACAATATAAGCAATATTCTGTGAAGATGTCCAAATATCACTCGTAAAACTAATTTGACTCTTAACTTTTTCCAACATGTGAAACACATTTTTTTTCTCCTTTTCATAAATTTCAAGACAATCTTTTGTAATTGTTTTCCCGGAATTCATCACAAATTGTGGCTATAAATTACTAACCCACTTTTTAAATCCTTCATGTTCCACAATTGAAAATGAATATTCATGTAAAATAATTATCTCGGCCAACTCTAATCTACTTGATAAATTTCCAAACTTTTATTTTATTTTCTTCATTTTTTCCACTTCCATCTTGAAAAATTGTTGCCCAATATCATCACTTATGTTTTTTGTCTTCTTTATTTTGAAATTAGGGCATTTCCCCTTCAACATGTCTTGATAAATAAGTAGTTCTGTAATTTCCTGCTCCCTCAAACTTCTTTTCACAGTAATGATAAAGAGCAAACGTTTCATTATTCTTATATTTTCTATTAAAATAAGCTCATACACCATATGTCATTTTCATTTTTTTTATAATGAATCATCAATAGATTCTCATTCTTTAGCAATCAATTTTTTTCTATCTTTTTTACCTCCACTTTGCTCATTTACATTTAGTAAAGAGTTTGTATCATCTATCTTTGAAAAAAAATATATCAATTTTCATTTAGTACCTACTCACTTTTTTTACCAATAAATTTTTTAAATTTAAATGACTTCACAATTTATAAATATATTTTTTATTATATCTAATTATTAATAATTATTAATTTAATAATTATTAACCATATAAATATTTTCAAAATATAAAATAATACTGTCGGTCTAGAGAGGCAAGCGGCAGCAGACGCAAGCGGCGAAGGTAGGGTAGAGGAGGTAGGCGGCAGCAAGCGAGGAGGCGGGGACAGGAAGAAAGGGGAGGGCAGTGGACGTCGAGGGGAGGGTTGGGGAAGGTTGAGGAGGTCGGGAGAGGGTGGCCATGGACGGCCACAAGGGTCGGCAGTGGGCGAGGGAGGACGGCGGTAGCAGTGGAGGTCGGCAGTGGGCGAGAGGATGGCGGCCATAGAAGGCCTTGGGGAGGGCTGGGAGAGGGTGGCAGAGGTTGGTGGTGGGCGAGAGAGGGTGGTGGCAGTGGCGGCGGCGGTAGGGTATTATATTGGTAAGTAGGGTTAGGGTTAATAATTAGAGATTAATTTCGGACTGTCCACGAACATTGTCCGGGAACAACGGACAAATCGGCGTTAAATCGACCAGACAAATTTTGACCGAAAAAATATTAGACGAATATGGACAATAACTTGTTTGATGTTTATTCATCCAACACCCACCCCAAATATATATCCCCATTAGTTTAAAGGATTTTCTACTTCATGAACAAAAGTCAAAGTATTTATCATATTCTAAAAATCAAAAGTCCCCAACATTTAGACTTTTTTTGAGGGATTAAATTACTAAGTTCATGATCCGGCATATAAAAAAAAAGCCCATACAATTTTTTTGTATGTCTTCTGGCTTTAAATTATACATTAGGAAAGTGGAACTCTTTAAATATCATTTGGCGGCCGATATTTTTGACTTTAGACCTAGCCTTTGGACTTGGGAGAACTACAGCCATCGACGACGACAACATCGTTCTTAATTTAGCTTATTTATATTAAAATTTTATATAAAATTAAAATTTATATATATTATAAGTCTCATCTGGCGCGATATCTAGTCTAATTTATTATAAAACCTTTATCTAGATAAAATAACTTTGATTATAGAAATTCTCATCTACGAGTAATTAATGTGCCTTGTGCCTAAGTTAATTTGATGTCCTGTTATAGGCCATATATGTTAATTAAGTAAGAAAACACTATTCCGGTAATTTACTTATAGAGAAAGCATAAGCTTATAGGCCATAAACTCTTGATTGTGTTAATGTTATCTGTACCCGCAAATTGGAGTCAAGACTAATGAATCAGTCGTGCTCATATTTCATGACCACTGAGCTAATTAGTGATTAGGATTATGTAAGCTCATAATTAACAGATATTACGTGTCGATCTGGATTGGACATCTTCATTCTTATGACGTTACTATGGTGATTATATGCTGCATCCGTTTACATATAATACGTTTTAATTAGCTAATTAATCATGGGTTGGTATTGATTTAGCTATTCAATATTGTGAAAAATAATTTGTTCATCTATGATCTCCTTTAACACCATGAAGTGCTCTGTCATTATAACATGATTTTATGCTTATAAATTGTGGTCTTCATTAATCTAACTAAATTAAGCTGCACTTGGGTATACTGATTCAATTAATTTATGCCCTTGATAAAATGCAACTATAATTATTTAGTTTTCACCAATAAGTATTTAACGGTGCCTTATGCCGCAAGTTTGACTTCCGGTTTTAGGCTATAGTATCAACTGATCATAATTCATTAAGAGAAAGCATAAGCTTGATTAAGTGATCCTGATTGTGTTGGAGTGCATCAGCTCCAACAAATTAAGCTCAAACAAAAGCTCATATTAATCAGGTGCAATCATATTTAATAACGATGGAGAACTGATCTAATTAGTCATCAGGATATTATGCAAGATTAATAATTAAGAACATAGAGGTGTCGATCCGGATCGGGTGTCTTCATTCTTATAATTACGTTGGAATGGTGACGATGCCCTCCATGCGCTTGAATATAATACATGGACCCACATAAGAAAATTTTGTCGATCATTTTTCTTTCTTTCACACCACTCCTTAATTGTGCCTGATGCACTCTTTCTTGATGTAGCAAGAAGCCCCAAATCCTTTATTTGGCCAGAAAAGATTGCACTGCTTGGGGGCCAGATGCGAGGGGAATGAACTCCGCTGCTTCTCCTCCACACGTCGATTTTTCTGCGTGCCCGTTCCCCATGCGCTTTGCTCTCCTCTTATTGGACCTCGCCGTTCTCTCCCAACGAAAATGAAAAGGGGCTGTCTCGCATGCTTAAAAGAGCCGAGTCAACTTGATAAATAAAAGGGATCATGTGTAAATTGTTATATTTTAATATATGGAAGATATTGTTTAAGCAGATGCTAATTAGTTACTCTCTTGAAAAGGAAATGCAAGCTTAAAGCCCAAGCAAGGCACTGTAGGTTGGCTCATATTTCAGACTAAGTCGTGGGGCCATGGCTGACTTTGGTACAAAGGTGACTGCGCTACGTATTTTTTAGTATTGTACCGGGTGGCAAATTAGCCGAGCGGAGCCTTCGGCTAGAACTCGGCACGCTAGGAAGGGGATAGATTGAAATGTTAAATTAAATTTGCTAACAAACTTAAACCCCCTTTCGCCCACTTTTGCCACATGATCACTGACCAGCTTTCTGCATTTTTATTATGCTGAAATTAAATACATTTTATATAGACATTTTTTTTATTTAAGTATGATCTTGAGCTCGAGCCAAACCGAGCTGGACGCATTCTGCTCGGAGTGTGTGTGAATTCGCACGCAAGCGATGACGGAACTAAGCTAATTACAAATGGCGATTATCATTATCTGAAACCCCGGCTAATTGTGCAGATGGCCGACCAAAACATGGAAATATTGACTTATATTGGCTTGTCTTTGTCTCATGCACGCCCAAATCCTAGCAGATGATAAGTCAAAGAGTGAAATAGCTATAGCTGGGTTGGAATGATATTTGTATGTCCACACGAGCAAGTAATTAGTTTGTACCGCTGATTGGATTTGTTCCTGTACTTGTAAGACTTTCCAATTTATGGCTGTGCCTTCGAGAAATCTTATGTCGCAAGTTACGTTCAGCAGAGATGATCTAGAAGAACTAATGTACGGAGTATCTTATTTTTTCTAAAGACGCCAAGATTATCTTTTGGTGGGGAACGTAATCTCATATCCTCCGGGGGGATAAGATGTCGGCGACATAGCTGTAAATCTCCTTGTAGAAAAAGAACTTTATTTCGATGATTTCACGATAATATATCCCTATTTTTGAAACCTTTGTGATTTTTCTTAAAATAATGACGAAATCTAGTTGGTTGGTGGCGTCGATATTTTTTTCTTCCATTGTATAATGTCCCCCTCTGCCACAAATTGCGGTGTTGACGCCGTTGTTTGGGAGCACCGGAGAAGATTTGCACTCCCTTGGAACCCGGTGCACTCCATGGAAGAAAAATAAAAAAAATGTATCTAATCTTAGGATCATTCATGTATCAACAATGCAAGTCGCAGGATCAGGGATATTATATTCATGACTATGATTAAACATGAGCAATTTTGGAATTATAAAATGACTAAATTATTCTAGGTGAGAGCCACGAGTCAATACCGCCATAGAACAAAAAGAAGCTCAAAAGTCTGGCCCATTCGGTGACCGGAGTAGTGATTCACTAGAGCTGTTCCTTCTGCTGCCCTCGTGCTAAAAATTTTGCCACACTTGTGACCATGAGTACCCCAACTTATTGGGCATTACTAATTGAACAATTATAACGTCTGATCTAATAAATAACATCCAATGTGGTGTCTAATGCCCACAATAACATAGCTGGCCATTTGCTTAAACATGACTTAATATTCTTGTTTTGAAAGGTCAACCAAGCACTTCTAGAATGTGCTTATTAGTTATCACTTCTACAAATTTCATGGCTAAGAGAAAGTAGTAGTTATCACTCCCATATTATAAGCTTTTATTTATTCTATAAATGCGTAAGTGGTTATTCCTTTCCTTGCCAAAGTATTAACTACGGACATGCAGCTCCCAGTGAAACAGCCCTCACCCCGCCCACCTCCCCTCCTAGTCTTCCCCCTCCGCCGCCGCCGGAGCTTCGGACGGCCCGGCCAACGTCGCGTCAAGTACGACCAGGCGGTGGGCCTCGCCGCCACCGTCATGGCCATTCTCTACGCCGCCAGAAAGATCAGCGGCGGGGAAGGCTTGCCTTGGCCAAACTGTGGAGTCTGCCGGTGCATCTTCTTTGTGAGTGCCCTCATCTCCCTCCCTTCCTCCATCTGGTCTCTCATCCTCCACCGGAACCACGCCCAGGTTTGGGGTCGGGTGGCCATCGGCTCGGCCCTACTTGTCGCGGCCTCCCTCCTCACTGACTACTTCGCCGATGAGTGGAAGTGGGCGAGCTATCTCATATGGCTCTTGGTCTGTCTCCCCTTGATCCCTTCTCTTGCACCATTGATGACAAATGCATTCACGTGGCTCGGCGTTTTGCTTACTTGTTTTCGTCGTTGGTTGGCCAATATGAGTAGCAGGATGAACATGGGAGTAGAATTAGGACATGGGCAAGGATCAATTGCTGCTCCGCCGGCTGTCAATGTTGACCTTGAGCAGGGCTAGCCAGCACTAGTGCATGCTTTGGCCTGCCTACGTATCTACGTACATACCATGTATGGTGTTGATTCATGTTGCTCTGTTGTTGCCATTTCGTATATATTTAATAATTAACAGGATACTTTTAATCCTCCACTTCTTTTTTTCTTTCTTAATCACTTTTATATTGAGCACATAATTTCTTTTGTAAACAAGCGAATTGAATGCTCACCCCTAATTTTAATCCAAACCAGAATTTTTAAACTATTTGTTTTGGTCTATTTGATTATAAATGTTTTCTAAATCACATTTAATTTGTTTCAAGAATTCGGCTTGGTTAAGTTGCGAACCAACCAAAATACTCACATCTACTTTTTCGTGAATTTTCTTATGCAAATCATAAAAAATGGGAAAAGAATTTATCTTATGAGGTAAAAATGAATTGGTTTTTCTTTTTTCTTTCAATTGTGACAAAAATTTTACGATGAATCTATTCAAAATCATTCAAAGTTTTTTCTCACCTCATTATGGTCAATTCAACCTTCAAAGTAATATTTGGGTCTATCAATTTGAAATTGGGAAAAAACTAAACGAGCACTGATTATGATAGAAAATGAGGACATATTTTAAGGGCAGTGCCGCATTGACTATGATGTTGTTCATGCCTGACGGGTTAATTTGTCGATGAATTAATTGATCAAAATCATCAAACTAAGTGTCTTCTAAAAGATTTGCCTAACATCTAATAACATGCAAAAGAGAGGAAATTAACAAAGGGTTACTAGGTCTTGCCGCTCTGAACTAAATTAAATTGTTTAATGGGATTAACAATTTTTTTAATGAATAATTTAAAAATTCGGGACTTCTATTCCAAACTAGCTCGAAGTCATTTAGATTATTTTTTTAATCTAACCAAGATAAATATATAATGATCTATGTATATTACTTTAAAGTATTACTTTAGCTAAATTAAAAGAAGAATATATTTTAATATTTTTTATTTGACTCAAGGAATAAATTACGAAATCTATTAAAAAATAGTCATTTATAAAGTTTGAATTAGAAAATCAAACTCCATTAATTATTTTTCTTTGTCATGTGAGTAAATAGAGATGCACTCGTGCGCTTTGAATAACTCTTGGCATTTGGCAATATTTTTCGTTGTCATTTGAGAAAATAGAGATGCCCTCGTGCGCTTTGACTAACTCTCGGCATTTGTCAATATTTTTCTTTGTCATTTGAGAAAATAGAGATGCAGGACCAGATGTTCTGATCAAGTGGATAACGCAAGTGTTTTAATTGATTCGTAACTTGGAGTAAATTATTAGCTATTAACAATTAGATGCTCGTAAAAGACAAACAAATTCCGTCTTCTTTTTTTGTTTATTGAACTAACGTGGAGCCAATAAATGAATTTGAAACCAATAGTGATTTTGTTCCGACAAAGGATGAGGAAAAATTATCCCCATTTGGAAATTGCAAGCTTCCCTCGTGGGGTGGGCGTCGGTGGGTCAGATATTGGACAATTTGTTATCCATTTCTGTCCAATTAATCTCAAACAAAATGTTGATCATATACAGTCAAAATTCTTCGGCCGAGTTGGATACGGTCATAATTCGGTCAAGATAAAAATTTATTTTTCCTATATTTATTGTATTATTTAATCATTATTCCATTATAAATACTAATTAATTCCTCCCCCCGCCAAATAATATCTTATTCATATAATCATTTTCTCTTCCATTTTTCTTAGTTTAATTAGCATAAAAATAAAATTATTTTTCTTAAAAATATTTTGATAAATAAATATTACATTAATTTGAAAAGTTCAAAATCTAAGGTTGATGTGATTTAGATTTAATAATTTTTATTGATAATTTGGTAATGAAGTTTAAAAATATCAAAAAAATCATTAATTTATTATTTTTTTGTGGTCACTTGGTCGGTCATTCGATCAGAAGAAGAAATGTCTATATTTAGTTTGTTTTTATTCGATCACATTCGATCAGTTGAATTCAGTCACAAATGCTTCAGACACAATCAGATACGGTCATTCGATTGTCCATGCCAGCCTCTACTTTTCTCTATTGAATTGTGAATCCCTAATAAGTAACCTTTTAAATATAAACTAGGCAATATATCACGTGTGATTACATTATAGGTGGAATAAAATTTTATAGATAAACTCTCATTAAATAGTAAAATAAATAAGAGTAATCTTATATTTAAAAGATAGATTTTCATTAGCTATAAAACCCGTGGTCAAAGTCAGGGTTTTATACTTGTAAACCAGTCAATTTAGTTGTTGGTTTGATTCAAGTCACCTTTAGAATACATACGCTCAGCCGAGGCCGATCCGTGTATGAGCTATGAGGGGGACCTAAGTATATAATGATAACATAAGTATCACAACAAGAAAAATAAGTTATTAGAATATACGACTGTATGCCAGTTTATTTTTTTTTATTTTATATTGTGAACCGTAGAATTAGTTTTAAGTTGTTTACCGCGTTAGGACATGTGAGTTAGTATTTTGGGTGGGTTTTTCGAGTTAGAACATGTCATTAGACGATTATTAGGTGTATCGTATTTTATTATAATTTATTTTGTATTTTTGGAATTTATTTTATAATTATTGACTCAAGTCCGGAATAAGTCAAATTTTAATTAAAAAAGTACCGTCGCCCTATACTTTCTTCCCAACCCTACTCCTTCCCTGCATCATCACCTCCTCCCGACACCAACACCCCTTTGCTTTTGCCACACCATCATTGTCGGATGCACCGCCTCTGAT